>OX393558.1:3367796-3551418 GCA_947650365.1 Chamaelirium japonicum
GGAGCATGCCACATTTAAAAGGAGCTGCCACCCTGTAGATGCATTTCCAAAAGGGAGAGGTTTTACCTGAGACTCTGCTTCTAATTTGAAGGGGGAAGTAACAACAAAAATATCTATCTTTAATGACTTAGGAACAATGATCGCCTTGCTCATTTTGAAGTCTCCACCACCACTTTCCCAACAAATCTTTGTTGAAGTCCTTAAGATTGATGAGCCTATGTAATTTAAAGCTATACTCCACAGCCTAACATATCTTCACGGTTGGTGATTGGTTCTTAATTGTATCTTTACTTTTTTCCACTTACAATAAAGTTTGTATGTTTTTCTTACTATTCGCCATGCTTATTATAGTAATTCTTCTGTGTTTAGTGCTAATGAAGTTTTTGTTACTACAAGTCGTCGTGCATGGACCTTTATATTTGTTCTCACCCTCATCATTCCATTTAAATCTGATCCAGGAGCTCTACATTCATCATTTCTTCATCAACATTATCCAAGTCTTGCCCCCTTAAAGTGGGGTAGACAATAGACTATGGAACACGACTCAAATTAAGAACTCCGAAAAAGTTTGACAAAAATTTTGGTCGACTTCTAACCTGATGTCAACCCTCTACAACTGGTGCTGTAAACATGACCATGGCAACTCAAAAGCGATGGTCTGGTAAGAAACCTAGAAGGCCAATTGTCGAGTAGGGAAACCTACCTTATTGATTACACAATTTATGAGGCCTACAATATTTCTCATTAGCATCTTAATGTTCATATCCATTGTACTAACTACTAACTACTAAGGACTCCATTGAAATGTGTACTAGAGCTACCCATTGTATTTTTGATTATTGATTGCATACTTTGATACATGTTTAACATTTCATGTTTGGATTCATATTTGTACTATTATATTGGGCTCGTTATTGTATGATCTGGCATGCTTAGGTTGTTTATACCCACTACTGGTCTCTGCAACCTTGACTGATATCCTCTCCTGGATCCACCGCTGATGCAGCATGATCAGCATCATCAGATCATTGCCGCATCTTCAGATCATCATCAGAGACATTTATTTACCGTCGTTTTTTTTATTTTGTGTGGATCACATTAGCCGTTTGGGGCTTGTAGTCGTTTATTTCAGTTTTTGGCCGTTTTTCCCTGTTTTTGGCCTTATTTCAGCACTTAGTTTTATTTGTGTTCTTGCCCAGTTCATGGGGGATGTCCATGATCTCATCCGAGGGCTTTTCGGATTGAATCCGGGTCTTCTCGGGTGAGTTTCAGCATGATATGAATAAAATTATGGGTGTGTGTGTTTGCGGGGCACCGACGGACGAGATTAGATCTCGAAACCGACGGTTAGATGACAAAATAACTCAAATTAGATGACGTGGCACTTATGGGCTTCAGTTAGGATGTTATTGGGCTTATCTTAAGCCCAATAAGGCTTCTAATGTGATTACCGCCCCTCCCCTTCTTTTTTCCCGTGAACCGAACGCCCCTCCCTCCTTCCGCGCGGATCCCAAGGCCGGCCCCACCCTTGTCCGTTCCCTCTCTTCTCTCTCTCTTCTCTCCCTTGTTTCTCTCTCTTTTTCTTGCCTTTCTTGGTCCCTTGCATCCACACCATCAAGCCCTAAATCCCTTTGATCTTAGCCATCCAAAACAAAACCCTAGCCTACAAAAAGATGAAGAAGAAAAGAAGAAATCAGAATTTTGATAGTTGCTGAACTTGTGCCTCTTCGTGAGCGCTTCCGGGTGAGACTCGAGTCCCCGATCATCGCCGATTCCACGACTTCGCCTCGTGAAGGCTTTGGGCTTCGTTTTCCGAAGGTTCCGGCTTCTCCCGACGTCCGGCCTTGCTCCGTGTGCAGGATCGTCGGCGCATCCTTGCAATCGACCCACGGCGGGAAACCCCAGGCAGTATCTATCCTTTTCCTTTACTCTCCCATCGCATCCGCTTAGTTTTCTTTCGATTTCCATTGCCTCCGCTCCGCATCGCAGCTATAACCGGTCTTTTCATTGATAGTTGAAGCCTAATAACGTGCCTAATCATCTGATTTGATATATTTAGTCTGTCGGTTACCTCTGCAAGCATTCATAGCCTTTTCTTTATGAAAATCTGATGCAAGCCTATTGTGTTATTTCAATATCTATTGCTGCGATTGATTCTATTATATGCTGAAATTCAGTTTTCTGTGATAATACCGCGTTCTTTAATTGTTTTAAGTTTTAAATCTGCTTTATGTTGATTGCCTAAACTTTAGAACTGCATAAGATAACTTCTGGTTGCTGTCCTTTTGATCTATACGTCGCTATATTGATAACTAAAACCCAGTCGTTGACCAAAGAAAACCCTAAAAGGGTTCAGGATTGTAGTGTGCCTTATTGGTGCCTGCATCAAGTTGGTATCAGAGCTCGAAAGAACCTGTTCGGGTTTCTTTTGAGTGCTGAATTTCAGCAAACACCCATCTTCTTCCTTTGCTGAAATTTTCATAGGCATCATCTTGTGTGCGTGAAATTGCATTAAGTGTTAGGATTGCACCGTGTGAAACATCTGCATATCTCATAATCACCCATGGCTGATCGTACCCATCTGCACCGGGATGCCCGGAATCGAGGACGATTTCCCCGGGGACCACAACCTCGTGGTGCCTGGCAGGAGGCGACCCAAAATACCTTGGATCGACATGCAACCTTGTTGCAAGAGATCACGGACAGGCTAGGATTGCTGTTACAAGATAGAGGCGTTGACCCTAATACCCGACCGGTCGAAGAGGACCCGGGAGGGGCAGAAACCGATCCGCATGCCGAGGGGCATCAGGTTGAAGAGCAAGACCGAGACCAGGGCCAAAATCGAAATCCGATCCCAACCCCACCTCAGAACCTGAACCAGGCCTTACCTCGGAATCACAACCGATACCAACCGCCAGAGCGGAATCAAGCTGCCTACCTTGAGTCGCCCCCTGAATCTGAAGCTGAGTTGGACGAGTCCGACGTGGACTTTGAACGCGAGTAAGTTCAGTTCGGTCGTCCCAGAAACCCTAGAGAGCAACATGCGCGTGATCAGCACGGCATAGAGGAGCGTCTTGTGCGAGCCCTTGAGAGGTCCCAAGGATACGGCATCCGAGTTGACATCGATGACTTTAAGGGAAGCCATGATGCTGACGCATTCCTTGACTGGATAGATAGCGTCGAGCACTTCTTTGATTGGAGAGATCTCCCCGATGATCGAAAAGTCAAACTCGTGGCAACGAAACTGAAAGGGGCCGCTTTAGTTTGGTGGCGAGAGTTGCAGACAAGTCGTCTCAGGAAAGGGAAGCAAAAGGTCGCCACGTGGGCCAAAATGCGGGACAAAATGCGACTGAAGTACCTCCCTCCTGACTACCGTACCTCGCTGTACCAGAGGTTGCTTAGCCTGAAACAAGGCAATCGAAGCGTACAGGAGTACACTGAAGAGTTTGACATCCTGACCACTCGTAATGCCATCCCGGAAGACGATGAACAGAAAGCTGCACGCTACGTCTCAGGGTTGCGCTACCAAATTCAGGATGCACTCGCAATGCAGACCATCCTCACTGTGACGGAAGCTTCTAGACAAGCTCACAAGGCTGAGAAAATTCAGCAACGAGCCTTTAGGAGAGAGGCTGCCCCTAGAGTGCCCCCAGGTGCCCCTTCAGCTGGAAGAGGAGCACCCCCTGCTAGAGTCACCCCACCTGTCCCCACTCCGACTACAACTCCATCAAGAGCCAATCAACCCCCTGGCCGGGTTGAACAATCAAGTCGTGAGCATGGTGCCATAGGAAGTCGACCACCCGGAGCGACTTACAAATGCTTCGAGTGTGGAGAAGTAGGACACCTCATCGCCCAATGCCCAAAAAGGAGACCTCAGACCCACCTGACAGAAGGTGAAGAGCCAACTGAGGAAACCCTGAACAACATGGCTGAAGACGGGCAGGATGATGATCCTAGAGATGCTGAGTATCAGGCGGATGACGAGACCCATGACGTCATCGCTGAAGCTGACGAGGCAACGCATGCACTAGTCATGCACCGTGTTTTGTCGACCCCAAAAGCTCCTGAACCAGATCGATGGCTTCGGAGGAACATCTTCCACACCACTTGTACCTCAAAGGGGAGGCATTGTGTCCTCATCATAGACAGTGGTAGTACCGAGAACCTGGTCGCCCAGATCATGGTCGATAAGTTAGGGCTCAAGACAGAGAAGCTGGTAAAGCCATACAACTTGTCGTGGTTTAAGAAAGGGGCAGATGTCGCTATCAAAGAGCGATGCTTAGTTGAATACACCATCGGCAAAATGTATAAGGAAGCTGTTTGGTGTGACGTGGCGCCATTGGGCATTTGTCACATTCTGTTGGGCCGCCCGTGGCAGTACGACAGAAAGACGACCCATGATGGGGAGAAGAATACCTACTCCTTCTGCAAGGATGACTATAATATCACCTTAGTGCCGCAGAGGGAGCCCCTGAAGCCAATTTCTAGTGAGCCGACACCCCCAGCCGTCACCCCTAAGTTGCCAAAAGAGAAACCGAAAGCCCTGCCCACACTGCTGACCCAAGCGTGTTTCGAAGACGAGCTTAGGGAATCTCGCTCCATCTTTTTCCTAGTAGCCAAAGAAGCCACAGAGGGCCCTAGCATTCCTCATGAGATTCGAATCCTACTTGAAGATTTCAATGATCTCATCCCGGAGGAACTACCTGAAGGTCTTCCACCTCTGCGGGACATCCAACATTGCGTTGACCTAGTCCCAGGAGCGACGCTACCTCACCTTCCTCACTACCGGATGAGTCCGTCTGAATATGAGGAGATGCGTCGACAGGTTACCGAGTTACTGCAAAAGGGACTAATTCAAGAAAGCATGAGTCCATGCGCAGTACCGGCACTCCTGACTCCCAAGAAGGACGGGACATGGAGAATGTGCATAGATTGCCGTGCCATTAATCGAATAACGGTCAAGTATAGATTTCCGATTCCCCGATTGGATGATATGCTTGATATGCTACATGGCGCGAAAATCTTTTCAAAGATTGATCTTCGTAGCGGTTACCATCAGATCCGCGTACGACCCGGTGATGAATGGAAAACTGCCTTTAAAACCCGGGAAGGACTGTATGAATGGCTAGTAATGCCATTTGGTCTGTCGAATGCACCCAGCACCTTTATGAGGTTCATGAATCAGGTGCTCAGACCGTTCATAGGGAAGTTCGTTGTCGTATACTTTGATGACATTCTTATCTATAGTACGACATCTGAACAACATGTCGAGCATTTGCGCGAAGTTCTGAAGACGCTTAGGAAAGACAAGCTGTACATCCATCTGAAGAAGTGCACCTTCCTAACAGACAGCTTGACCTTTCTAGGTTACATCGTGTGCTCTGAAGGGATACGGGTCGATCCAGAGAAGGTCGAAGCCATCAAATCATGGCCCGTTCCCCAGAACGTTAGTGATGTGCGACGGTTCCATGGGCTAGCGTCCTTTTACCGCAGATTCATTAAGAACTTCAGTTCCGTCATTGCACCTCTCACGAACTGCATGAAGAAGGGTGGTTTCCTTTGGACCCCCGAAGTCGAAGCGAGTTTCGATCTCATCAAGACCAAGATGATGAGTGCTCCAGTTTTGGCACTCCCAAGCTTTGAAAAGGTCTTTGAGATTGATTGTGATGCCTCTCACGTCGGGATAGGAGCGGTCCTTAGTCAAGAGGGACGTCCCGTCGCATTCTTCAGCGAGAAGCTGAACGCCGCGCGTTTGAATTACTCGACATACGACATTGAGTTTTACGCGGTTGTTCAAGCCCTAAAGCACTGGAGGCATTACCTGATCCAACGAGAATTTGTGCTCAATTCTGACCACGAAGCGCTTCGCTATCTGAAATCTCAGCGTAGCTTGAACCAGCGGCATGCTAAGTGGTCCAATTTCTTGCAAGAGTACACGTTCAACCTCAGGTATAAAGCTGGGGTCCTGAATAAAGCTGCTGATGCTTTGAGTCGACGAGGCCTGATACTAGTCACATTACAGCCCGTCGTTGTTTCTTTTGAAGCGCTGAAATCAATGTACGCGACTGATCCGTACTTTGGTCCCATCTGGGAATCCTGTCAGGAAACGGGCACTGACCCCACGGCGTCCTATATGATCCAAGAGGGATTCTTGTTCCGTGGAACCCGCCTGTGCATCCCTGAGTGTTCCCTTCGAGAGAGTCTTGTTCAGAATACCCATGAGGGAACCATTTCTGAAGAAAATCCGAGCGAATCTTTTAGAGATACGTTAATCCATGAATTGCACGGAAGTAATTTGGGAGGTCATTTTGGCCAAACCAAAACTATTGATTCAGTGGAGAGACGTTACTTCTGGCCTCACCTGAGAAAAGACGTCGTCAAGTTTGTGCAAAGATGTCGAACCTGTCAAATGTTCAAAGGCAGAAAGCAGAACACAGGTTTGTACATTCCTCTGCCGATCCCTGCTCGCCCTTGGGAGGATATCACCATGGATTTCATCGTAGGTCTACCCCGAACACTTCGGCGCGTTGATTCAATCTTTGTGGTTGTAGACCGATTTTCTAAAATGGCGCATTTCATACCATGTAGGAAAACTTCTGATGCATCTCATGTAGCTGAGTTATTCTTTAGGGAAGTTGTTCGTCTGCATGGCATTCCAAGGTCATTTACATCTGATAGAGACACTAGATTTCTGAGCCACTTTTGGCGTACTCTTTGGTCAAAGCTAGGGACTAAACTTCAATACAGTAGCGCGTATCACCCTCAAACTGATGGACAAACAGAGGTTGTCAACCGTAGTCTAGGGGATATGCTTCGATGTCTAGCTGGTGAAAGACCGAAACAGTGGGATGTAGTTTTACCACAAGCTGAATTCGCATATAATAGTTCAATTAATCGCTCAGTAGGTAAAACCCCCTTTGAAATCGTCTATGGCCATGTTATTCCCCATTTCTTGGATAGAACTGCCCTGCCGCCTACAGGTCCTGCGAGTGCTGATGCTGATGACTTCCTTGAACACATCAAGACTGTACAGCGGGAGTCGCTTGAGAAACTGAGGGAAAGCAATGCCAGGTATAAGGCAAGCGGGATTCACACAGGCGCGAGAGCACTTTTCAGCCAGGGGACTGGGTCCTCGTCTACTTTCGCAGAGAGCGGTTTCCCACCGGTTCTTATGGGAAACTGAGCCAGAGGAAGTTTGGGCCCTTCCGCGTTCTCAGAGCGTTGGGACCCAATGCTTACCTGCTGGACTTGCCAGATGACATGCCGACATCGCCGATCTTCAACATCTCAGAGTTGTTCCCTTTTCACGGAGACCGGCCAGACACGCCTTCAGCGCCACAGATTCCGTTTTCAGATGCGCAGCGGGATGAGACAGAGCAGATACAGGAGATCGTTGACGTCAGAGAGCTTGCTACCCGCCGCGGTGTCTTCCGACGGTTCCTTGTTCGGTGGGTAGGCAGGCCACTTTCAGACTGTACCTGGGTGGAGGAGCGACAGTTGCGAGCACAGCGGCCCGATCTCATACAGCAGCTGGATGCCCACTCGACGGAGTCGAGTTCTTTCTAGTCCGGGGGAGTTGATGCAGCATGATCAGCATCATCAGATCATTGCCGCATCTTCAGATCATCATCAGAGACATTTATTTACCGTCGTTTTTTTTATTTTGTGTGGATCACATTAGCCGTTTGGGGCTTGTAGTCGTTTATTTCAGTTTTTGGCCGTTTTTCCCTGTTTTTGGCCTTATTTCAGCACTTAGTTTTATTTGTGTTCTTGCCCAGTTCATGGGGGATGTCCATGATCTCATCCGAGGGCTTTTCGGATTGAATCCGGGTCTTCTCGGGTGAGTTTCAGCATGATATGAATAAAATTATGGGTGTGTGTGTTTGCGGGGCACCGACGGACGAGATTAGATCTCGAAACCGACGGTTAGATGACAAAATAACTCAAATTAGATGACGTGGCACTTATGGGCTTCAGTTAGGATGTTATTGGGCTTATCTTAAGCCCAATAAGGCTTCTAATGTGATTACCGCCCCTCCCCTTCTTTTTTCCCGTGAACCGAACGCCCCTCCCTCCTTCCGCGCGGATCCCAAGGCCGGCCCCACCCTTGTCCGTTCCCTCTCTTCTCTCTCTCTTCTCTCCCTTGTTTCTCTCTCTTTTTCTTGCCTTTCTTGGTCCCTTGCATCCACACCATCAAGCCCTAAATCCCTTTGATCTTAGCCATCCAAAACAAAACCCTAGCCTACAAAAAGATGAAGAAGAAAAGAAGAAATCAGAATTTTGATAGTTGCTGAACTTGTGCCTCTTCGTGAGCGCTTCCGGGTGAGACTCGAGTCCCCGATCATCGCCGATTCCACGACTTCGCCTCGTGAAGGCTTTGGGCTTCGTTTTCCGAAGGTTCCGGCTTCTCCCGACGTCCGGCCTTGCTCCGTGTGCAGGATCGTCGGCGCATCCTTGCAATCGACCCACGGCGGGAAACCCCAGGCAGTATCTATCCTTTTCCTTTACTCTCCCATCGCATCCGCTTAGTTTTCTTTCGATTTCCATTGCCTCCGCTCCGCATCGCAGCTATAACCGGTCTTTTCATTGATAGTTGAAGCCTAATAACGTGCCTAATCATCTGATTTGATATATTTAGTCTGTCGGTTACCTCTGCAAGCATTCATAGCCTTTTCTTTATGAAAATCTGATGCAAGCCTATTGTGTTATTTCAATATCTATTGCTGCGATTGATTCTATTATATGCTGAAATTCAGTTTTCTGTGATAATACTGCGTTCTTTAATTGTTTTAAGTTTTAAATCTGCTTTATGTTGATTGCCTAAACTTTAGAACTGCATAAGATAACTTCTGGTTGCTGTCCTTTTGATCTATACGTCGCTATATTGATAACTAAAACCCAGTCGTTGACCAAAGAAAACCCTAAAAGGGTTCAGGATTGTAGTGTGCCTTATTGGTGCCTGCATCAACCGCAAGCAATTGATTATTTCTTGATTGAGTGCTTGAGGTATTTGCAATGTAGACCCACTTCGAATATGGCTGATCCTTCTTGAACTCACTTTTCAGATTCCCTCTTCTTCTTTGTTATTAACAATTAAAAGTGTGAGCTAAGATTAGTTAATTCAATTTTAATGCTGGGAACATTGAAAATGTTGTCTCATACCAGAGGCTTATAAGTTGTGCCATAAAGATAACTGCAATTCCCTATATCAAATTTTGCCTTCTACCTTTTTCGTCTAGATTCTTTCTTAGTCAAGGGGAACGTTAAAGGGTTTCTCCTTGGTTGCATGAGCGTAAACTGCATAACCAACAAGGTAGTTCTCCCTACCTACCAATTGGCCTTCTAGCTTTCTTGACATGCTCCTTTCTTGTCAAGCTGCCTTGGTCAAGCTTTCAGCACCAATCGTATAGCGTTGATGTCATGTTGACAGTCACTCGGAAAATTCTTGTGAATCTTGTCTATCTTCCTTATCCTTATAATCGACCCCATCTTGATCGGAGAAGACTTGAATGATGATGATGAGTTTTAGCGAGGGGAATATGGCATCGAATTTGATCATCCATTCATTTTTGGAATCGTGAGTACAAGGAGATCGGTCTTCACTCATCGCTGGCATATAAACAAATGGATTGGTCCTTCCAAAACTATTTTCTAGTGTCCAATGCCTTCCTACCATTAAGCATTAAGTTTGATAGAGGTTTTAGGATTATGCATAGCTCCTGTGTGGGATATTGACATTCAATGATATAAAGAAATCCATATGTCGTTTGTCGAAATGCATGAATTTAAAGAAATGCTTTATCTAAAGAGAAACTGTACATTATTTTATTTCTATTAATGAAAAAACCGTATATGGGAAAACAACCAAGTCTTACTACTTTGTGCATGAATTTATATAGTTGTATGCAATAATTGATGCACTAGACCTAAGGTTTTGGGAAAACTAGGGTTTAGGAGGGTTTTTCAGACTATGCTCAATTATTAAAAGGAGAATCAGATCTGGGATTGATCCAAAATTGAACTGTGGAAGTTCTTGGAATTGCAAGTTATTGAGTGGGATGCAAGGTAATATGTGGGGGAGTATAGTTACGAAAGGGTTTTGCAACCGGACTAGTCTATGTGTTAAATCGAGGGAACAAGGTTTTGTTGTCAAAAGATTTCTGGAGAAGGAAGCTTATGATTGTCTATTAGGGTTAGGTTTGGATTGTGATTGATGTGGGAACATGATTGAGGCTAGTGCAAGATGTAAGAGAAGTAGAATTGTAGAATTAAGCGTCCAACAAAAAAAAATGAAAGAATAAATAGTAGAAGTGTTGCACTTCACACCATCTTCAAGGTGCTCACAAAGAACAACCATGAGGCCGCATCATGGGGAACAAAGGCGTCTCTCCATGACTAATGTCAATTAAGAGTAAGTTTTAAGTAAACTTCATTGATCAACTATTAAGCTTGGAGGTCCTTTTTATTGATTTCATGTGTTCAACTAGTCGGTATCCTTATATTTAAGTGATTAGAATTTCTAATAAATACAATCCCCGAGATTTGAAAACTAGTGGCAATAAGACATAACATCCTTTAATACTCATCCAATGGGGGTCCTAGGGATGAGAGCCTTGTTGGTGGGGAGGGACTCATGGGACTAGACAGCAGGTTTGACCCTTCTATAACCTTGGGACGTTGGGAGAGGACTCCCATGAATCCCATTAACTAGATGGGCTTTGTTGTAGTTTTTGATGACCTGATCTCTTTTTAAGTTGGTCCAAGTGGCCTATTTGTGTTGGGTCTGTCAATTCTAAGTTCTGACATTCTCAGGCCGTTGCGTAGGTGGAAACGGAAGTGAACACAACCAAAAGGTCAAACAAGTAAGGAAGAAGAAGAGCAAAATCTTCTTCAATAAAACCTTGGAATCCACCAAGGAGATAAATCTGGAATCCACTAGGGCTCTTGGAATTCACCAAGAAAATGAAGAGAAATATCTCTTATTTTTATTCATTATTAAACTTCATAATAATGGAGGGTTAGAGCCCTTCATATAGGCAACAAACCCAATAATACTAGGACTAGGAATCCTAAGACTAATGATACTCTAATAAATTTTAAAAATTATCACTACATTCTGACCTTGGCAAATGATCAATACACTCTAAATAAATACCTAAACAATGAACTCATCCGAAGGATACAAAAACCCAAAATAAAATATGTAGGACTTATGCTCTGTAATTCGTGCAAATGAATCTACTTCAATAAGTGTGCGTGCGTGAAGCCAGCTCTGCCATCCTATATTATAATGTGTGAGGGTTGTTTTCAACTTATAGTTCAGTTGGTAAGACATGCAAACAATGTCCTTGCTCAAGGGTTCGAATAAGTGCTATGGCATATTTCCTCCCACTTTGTCTTGGAGGGCCTCCCTCTGTCTTAGTGGCGAGCTTTCCTACCTGTGGCTGTGGGATGTTAAAAATCAGCACATTTCTCTCACTCCTATACAACTTTTGATCCTTGGTCGATCTTGTGCTGCCGCACTAACATGTGATGTACTGACCACTATGGTGGCCCTTTTAAAAAAGGTATATATAATGTGTGAGGGCCAGATCTTCAAAAAATTCCTTTTTTTTTTTGCTAGACAGTAAGCTGAATGGTTTTTTTCCCTTCTTTTCTTTCTTCTTTCCTACGTTTACTGCATCAGTATGTTATTGCAATTGTGATAATTTAGTGTCAGTTGGATGGTTTGAAATTAAACATGCCTAGACATTGTATCCTCTCCATCTCACCAATTTATATAAATACAGGAGGGTGGTCAAACAAGTTGCTAGACTCATAGCTCTTGCACTTGATCTGGATGCAGACTTTTTTGATAAGCCAGAAATGCTTGGCGAGCCTATTGCGATTTTGAGACTCCTACATTATGAAGGTTTAAGACAAGGCAAAGGTCATGCCTTTGTATCATATGTTGGGGATTTTCTTGCACATTATTTATTATAATGCAAGACTTTTCTTACTACCAGGCAAACGGTCGAATCCTGCAAGGGGAATCTTTGGCGCCGGAGCACATTCTGACTATGGATTGATCACTCTGTTGGCAACGGATGATGTAGTAGGCCTTCAAGTAAGATAGAAGATGAAAGTTATAATTTCCTTTGTCGTAAACTGTCCTAATCCACATAAATATGCTTTTTTTATTGAATCTGGGATCTTTCCATGCATGACAGATATGCAAGGATAAGGACACTAGACCTCTGATATGGGAATATGTAGCACCATTAAAAGGGTTAGTTTTATCCACAATCAGTTAACGGCTTCTATCTTTTGATCTCTCTGTACTTATCACATTTTCTTTCTTAAATGTTCACAGAAGTTATCTGAAAAATTGTCCTCTAATGTGATGAGGTACACTTAGTGTTATTGATTAAGACTACCTGAGTCTTGGCTCATTAACATTACACCTTAAGGCATGCACTTAGCATAAGGAGGCTTGGACGATGCACACACCGTCATAATGTTACACCATTTATTGAAAGAAAAAACATTTCAAAAGTTTAACAAGTAACAGAAGGAATACTTTCAAAGAAAGTCGAATGAAGAGGGGAATACAAATTAGGTCAATATGCAGACACATAGGAGAGAAGAGATATTGGTAAAGTGATTAACAAAACTTGGAGGATGTGACTTCTAAAAGTTGTATGGAGACAACTTACTAAAACTTGAGGGGAATAAAGAAAGACTTGGTCGCTGCTTTAGGTTTCACAAATATAGAGAACGACCTGGGCACACTTCGTGGACAGAAAAACCGAGGTATTCCTTGGCAAGTAGAACGAGAAATGTGGTGAGTGTAGCCTTGATGGTAACTACAATGAGAGGGGAGAAAGTGGACAGTAGCTAACTGCTCAAGTAGGTTTTTACTTTTTAGAGAGCAGAAAATTGGTTAAACTTGTGCATCGCCCTTGAACTATCAAAATTTCTTAGCAGTCTTATCAACAAAGGTGTTCTGTACTTCCATATGCACATAGATATGTATCTATGCATGTCTATGCTTGATTGGACAACTGTTTAATATCCACATCAGTGTACATGAATATCCAAAAAAATTGTGTTTGGATAAGGAACTCAGTTTGAAGACAAATAGTGATTCCTTGAAAGTTGGTGATTGGAACAAAATTTTAATTAATTAATTTTTAATTCCTAGAGTTCTTTAATGTATTTCTTATTGTCTCCTGTTGTACTCTCACTGCTTAATTTTGGTGACGTATATCTTCCATCTTACAAGTTTGAATTTTATTTATTCTGACTCTAAAGTCTAAATTCCCCCCCTCATTCTACACATGAAAATGAGGCTATTATTTAAAAAAAATTACTTTTAAGTCTTAGCATTTCCATTGACATGTAACTGAAGCCAAGGTTCGAAATTTCCATTTCGATCAATATTTCGACACTCTGGATATGGAAATATTTCGACAGTGTGGAAATATTGTAATTTTATAGAAATGATAGAAATATTGATTTTTTAATGAAAATTTTCAGTGAATCTCTGGATAGTCATAAACCAAGTATATATACACAATTTGGAACACTCAGATAATAAGTCTCCCGACCCTTTATCCCGTGTCTGCTGAGCGGCTGAGCCGATGAATTATAAAATAACCATAACCCGAACCCGAACCCAAGTGAAAAACCAAATTGACCGTATAAAATGTGTACCTAGCGTATTACGCGTTTTAAACGCATATAAAACGTATATTGATGCTTTTTTTCAAAAATACATTTTATTCCCATATGCCACGAGTTCGGAGTGATACATGTTTTATACGTGTTTTTTTTTCAAAAAAAATCCGATTTGGTAACTATGATCTAGGGGTGTAGAGCTTCACAGAACATGTATTCTGTATTTGAGTCTGTGAGTCTTGTGCAGTCCTGTTTTGATCTATGTTTTTAAAATAATTTTTAATATTTTTTTGTGGATAAAAATGTTTTCAAAATAAATATTAGTTGATTGTTAAAATAATGCTTCAAACGATTTTGAAATTGGACTTAATACAAGAAAGTTGTGCAAGCTTGAAATCATAAAAAAATTATGCTGAAATGTGAAACAATGTTATTTTTACCAAGTTTGGAAAAAAGAGTTTTTATAAAGAAAAGTTTTTATTCATTCAAAAATTCCTTTGACAGACCATGGTTTTCTAGATGTACTTGTAGTTTTACATCTTGTAGAATTTTTTGAGCTAAAAAGGAGTTGATTTAATCACTTTTCTCAACATACAAATTTTATGAAAACCAAAAAAACTGTTTTCTCCTACTAAAATTGAAAGTATACTTTTTTTATTCACTTGGTTTTTTATTTTTTTGATATTTTTATTGAAATCAAATGGGGGGGGTATTTGCTTATTTATATATAATACCTAAAATTAAGTAAAACAATATTTACTTAAATGTTATTAGATGTAAATAAGTTGCTGAGAACTAGGCCCTCAGTCTCCTTTTATAACCAGTCAGTCCTAGAATTTTTGTGCCAAAAACCCGAAATTTCATAAAATTTCTACGAAATTTATGTGTTTTACTGTCTTCTGACACGATAAATCGCGATATTTCGTGCCGACGAATATATCGTGCGAATTATCGCGATATAACGTGATATTCCCGTGAATTCCATTCCGTTCGATATAGCATATGAGATTTCATATCGAGGTTTGAAAAAACCGAGATATTTCAAGATTGATCCTTGACTGAAGCTACCGTGTTGTGTCAACCGATCTGTTTTGGAGGAACACCTAAGCTGATCCTTAATAGTGATGGATAAGTTCAAGGTAGCAAGTTTTATGTTTTTTACCAGCCACAATTTAATAATATTTCAAAGCAAGATTGATGGCATTTTAGAGTGTATAAACAAGCTAAGGGCTAAATATTAATGCTATCAACTTGAAGATCTGTTTATCTTAAATTTATGGTAACTAAGGGATAGTAGAGTTTTGTTCTGTTTGGTAATTGAAGTATTTCTTCTTCCAATTCTTGCACGTTCAAATTGTCAAGTTCACTAGAACAATGATCAGGTTATGGGTACTCTATCATAGTTTGAGAACAAATGGTTACAAACATATTTAGAGACTGTTTTGGAAAATGAACTACACCCATTCCGGGTTCATATCAAAAAAGCAAAATGAAATGAACTACGAAATGGCTTGTTTTTGGTGTTTCCGCTACGGTCATGCTTTGTTTTGTTTTTGAAGGATCTTTTTCTCACAATTTCTTGCACCTTGGAATTGTCGACTTAACTAGAACTATGACCAGGTTTGGGGTACTCCGTCATAGTTGAGAAGTGCTGAGTGCAAACATATATGACCTTTTTTGGAAATGAACTAACAATTTCGGGTTCATATCATTAAAACCAAAATTACACAAATTATGGAACATCTTATTTTAGGTGTTTCCAATATGCTAAAGGTGTGAAACATAAACCTATCTAATTTATTACATACTTCCGTATTCTATTGAATAAATAAAGGTCTAAAGACTCTAAACTTCCAACTTGTATAGGGTGTCAAAGAATTCTTTTTCTACTAAATTAAAGTGGGGAGATGCTAACCTTTTCTGATCCTAAAAAAACTTGCGTTAAACATATATTTATACTATATCGGAAGCCTCAAAACGAGGCTGTGACACATGGCAACGAAAGTCTGGGTTCCGAACTAAGGTTCCACACGGCAACGAGGCGGGGTATCATCACAACCGTCCGATGCAGGGGAAGGGGCACGTGTGAATCGCACCCAGACACCAGGCAAACACGGTAGGGGCCACACTCTCTTTTGCATTTTCTTACCTTATGATCTGTGCATCGCAGATGCTAGTGTGTGTGTGGGGGGGGGGGTGCACGCATATGTGTGCCTTAATTACATCCTTTTGTAATTATTACGGTGTTTAATTTGGAATTACATTGAAAAATGTTTGGATTGAGTCTGTATGTATGTTAAACTCGTGTTGCATGCATGTGAGTATGGCTGTTTCAGTGGCTGGCAAGAAGAATTATATTCGAATTATTGGAATCCAAAATCACAAGCTGGTCCAAACTATCTGCATCGCAATTTATTCCAGGATTTCTTTTTTTCAACAGAAAATAACTGAAAGAAGTTATTACATCTTTGGTATGATATTTGATATTAAAACTTTAGAGCTGCTAACCACTATATTTTGTTCATTAGAATTGTTAGCTTGACGTAAGATAACTGAATTGTGTTACTACAGCTTTGGTAACCTATAATATATCCCGGGCGTTGTTGAATCAGTGATCTTTTTAATTTTTAAATTGCAAAATTTCAGTCCATGTTTTTTTATCTATCCTACTTTAACCAAATTTAGTGGAAAAATGATATCAAACATTGGCTAATATTTCTGCCTTCTCCTCCCAGTGGGTTCATAGTCAATCTAGGGGACATGCTTGAGCGTTGGAGTAATTGTAAATTCAGGTATGCTTCTCCCTTAGCAGCAAGGGGTTCCCAGAACTCATGGTGCTTGCATATTTCCTTTAACAAGACAGTTGCAGCAGGGGAATATTTAGGTTATGTCAACTTCATTTGTAGTAGAATCTAGTATTAAATTATCCCTTCACAGATATATGAATTCAACCACCACACATTGTGCTGCCTTTAAATGGATAAGCAATGAAGTTGTTTTAAGCGATTCGATGTAAACCTTTATTGTATTGAGATTTTCCTTGCATTTGTGTTTCAAAAGCGCTATGTATATCAACACAACATCCAGCTGTTTATTCATAAAGGAATGAAGCTTCTTATTGATTGCAACGCAAAGGTTTGAGAGGGTGTTAGATAGTGCACATGCCATATAATAATGGTAGTTTATACTTGATAACATATACTTGGTGATCATATGCCCTTTTGTATTTTTGTTCTTATTTATGTGCATGTACTATACAATCTTCAAATCTATGAAGAAACTCCTTAATGTAGTTTCCTACTCAAGTTTGTGAGTTGAATTTATACATACGCACATTGGTACATAACTCTTAACGTAGTCTCCTACTCATAGCTTGTCAGTTGAATTTATACATATGAAAATTGTTACATAACTACATGCATGTAGAGTATAGTGTGCAACATTTAAGCAGGCAAAAAACGAATTGGTCGTCCAATAATATTAAATCTTAATGCGCTAATTTAAACATGGAAAAATCAGAAAAAGAAAATTAAATATAGGAGTTCCAATGTCTGCTATATGGATTATGGAATAACTACTAGATGCATATATTGTCAATTAAACTAATAGAACTATGATATGGAATAAATCTAGCAACTACTGGTTATTTTATAATTCTATTATTGCAATAGAAATGTGAGAAACTTAGCATCAATCTCCACAATTATGAAGCACTTGTATAAAAAATGAAATAATTAGCCATCCGAAAAAGAAGTGATCCATAATTATACTCTATTGTTAAGACCTGCAACAAGCCCCTTCAATATACAAAATCTTATTATATAGACTAGACAAATATAGTCCAACAATGATTATTTCCCTCAAACAAATGGCGTGTTGCATATAATTGGTGTTAATGTAATGTAATGGGTCGGGTTTACTGTATAGTCGGGTCGGGTTTACTGTACATATATATTGGGCTTGAGTCCCTCAATGGAATCATTCTGTTCCTCTCCAAACCCTAGCCGTCGTCTCCTAACATGGTATCAGAGCTCTAGGGCGACGGCAGCACCTCCGGCAACCCCCTCCGGCCTCCTTCATCCGATCGGCAGCCCCCCCTCCGGCCTTCACCTGATCGGCAGCCCCCCCTCCGGCCTACAGCAACCGCCGGCCCCCCCTCCGGCCCCTCCAGCCACCGCCGACCCCTCCTGACCCCACCCGAACCCCTTCCGCACCCCCCCCGGCCCCTCCAGTCCCTGCCGGTCCCCCCCCCGGCCCTTCCAGCCACCGCCCGAACCTCTCCCGCCCCCCCCGGCCCCTCCGGTCACCGCCGGCTCCCCCCCCCCCCCGACCCCTTCCGCCACCGGCGACCCCCCCCGACCCCACCCGCACCCCTCCCGACCCCCCCCCGACCCCACCCGCACCCCTCCAGACCCCACCCGAACCCCCCCCGACCCCTCCGATCACCGCCGACCTCCCTCGTACACCCTCCAGTCCCCACCGGCCCTCCGATCCCCTCACCACAGCCCACCCGATCCCCTTCAGCCCACCCGATTCCCTCCCGACACCCTACAGCCTCCTCCATGGCATCTCCAGCTGTCCCGACCGTTGCTGCGATCTCTCCACCGCTGAAGGCGGTCGCGTTCCAGTTGTCGGCGGCCAGCGACTGGCCTGACTGGTCCCTCACCGTCGAGGCCGCCCTCTCCAGTCGTGATCTGTGGGGTCACATCACCGGCGAGGATCCTCCTCCCACTGACTACTCCGGCTCGTCCTCTGTCACCAGCAGTGCTGCATCTTCTGCAGCGACTGCTACCACGGCCGTCCCCGTTGCTGCTCTTACGTGGCGCCGCCACGACCAGGCCATCCGGGCGTACCTCCTGGACTCGGTTGCTCGTCCGCTCCTTGCTCCCATCGGCCGCCTTCCGACTGCGCGCGCGATGTGGGAGTATCTCCGGGACCGTTTTCTCCCGCGCGGCGGCGCCCGCCGGCATCAGCTCATCTGCGACTCGCAGTCTGCCCGTCAGGGGGAGCGTACCATTCAGGACTTTTTCAGTCAGATGAGTGCCTACTGGCATGAGCTGGACTCACTGATTCCGGAGCGGTGTGACTGCCCCCGCTCCCGGGACTTCCAGCGCTACCTCGACGAGGGCCACCTGCACCAGTTTCTGGCCGCACTTCGACCAGACTTTGCTCTCATAGCCGCCCAGCTCCTGCACCGTGAGCCCCTCCCTCGGCTCGAGGATGCCCTACTCGCCTTGGTCGACGAGGAGACCCGCCTTCAGACTCAGGGTGCTCGTGCTCCTCCACTTGCTCCTAGCTCCGATTCTGTCCTGGCAGCCGGGTTCTCCGATGAGGCTGTTTTCTGTCACTACTGCAAGGAGCCCAGCCACATGAAGCGCGAGTGCCCTACACGTCCTCCACGCAACCCCCGCTGGGGTCCGGATGAGCGATCCCCCCGCTGGTCTTCGACCTCTCGCGACGATCGACGCGGCAGTCGAGGTGGACGGGGCCGAGGACGTGGTTCGTCTTCCTTTCGCCACTTTGGTGGTGCAGCGGCTACTGCAGAGGCCTCGCCGCTCCCCACTGCTCCCACAGCTCCTTCGCCGCCTGAGCCGGACCGTCTTCAGCGCCTCGAGGAGCTCCTTCTCCGCCACATAGCCTCCACCGGCTCCGCGACTGCGCACGGCTTGTCTGCCACCTCTGGTACTACTGCTCCATGGATCTTCGATTCGGGTGCCTCCTGTCACCTTACTTTTGACTCCACTGTCCTCACGGACTGTTCTCCCACTACCACCCACCAGGAGGTTCGCACTGCGGATGGGACTCTCGTCCCTATTCCGCAATGTGGCTCCATCACCACCACCTCTGACCCTTCTGGTCGCCTGACCCTATCCCATGTCCATCATGCCCCTCGTCTTAATATTAATTTGATTTCCATCAGTTCTCTTTGCGACTCTGGCCTGACTGTCACCTTCACCCCTTCTGTTTGTGTTGTGCAGGATTCGCGGACGGGTCAGAGGATTGGGCTGGGCCGTAGGGCAGGAGGACTCTACCAGTTGGACCATCTCCATGTGTCTTCAGTTGCGTCTGTCATGTCTGTCACCTCTGATGCCGACCTGTGGCACAGAAGGTTAGGTCATATATCTAGTGATCGACTCAAAAGCGTATTCCGTTCGGGCGCTTTGGGTCGAGCGTCTTTCTCCCCCCTCTCTGTCTGTACGGGTTGTCGACTGGCAAAGCATCTAGCTCTTCCTTTTTCTGCTAGTACTTCCCAGTCTAATGCTTTATTTGATTTAGTTCATTCGGATATTTGGGGTCCTGCTCCTGTTGCATCTCTATCTGGTTATATGTATTATGTTTGTTTTATCGATGACTATTCTAGGTGCACCTGGGTCTATCTCATGCGTCATCGGTCTGAAATTCCCCACATCTTTAGGCGATTCACCACTATGATACACACCCAGTTTGGTCGGCGAATCAAGACCTTTCGGTCTGATTGTGCCAAGGAGTATCTCTCCTCTGAGATGCGTGAGCTTCTTCAGTCTCACGGCACTCTTCACCAGCAGTCCTGTCCCCACACCCATGAGCAGAACGGCGTTGCCGAACGCAAGCATCGTCATGTCCTTGAGACTGCACGAGCCTTGCTTCTCTCTGCGTCTGTCCCTCACTCCTACTGGGCTGAAGCTGTCATGACGGCTGTCCACCTCATCAATATCACTCCGTCATCTGCTCTGTCAGGTGCCACCCCTCACGAGCGCCTTCACTCCAGCCCACCTGACTACTCTCTTCTTCGCACGTTTGGCTGCACGTGCTTCGTTCTTCTTCCTCCCCATGAGCGCACCAAACTTTCCGCGAGGTCTGTTAGGTGTGTTCACTTGGGGCTCAGTCGTGAGCATAAGGGGTATCGCTGCTATGATCCCTTAGCTCGTCGGATCCGTGTCTCCCGTCACGTCTCCTTTGTTGAGGATGTCCCGTATTTTGCTCCTGAGTCTCGGGATCTTTCCTTGCCTACTTCGTCATCCTCCTCGCCCTCCTCACATCTTCACATCCCTGTTCTACCCCCGGTTTCTGTTGCTCCATCCACGCCTACTACACCACCACCACCTCCTCCTCAGTATCCATCGCCACCACCACCACCACCTCCTCAGTCCCCCACGCCACCACCCCCACCACCTCCACCACCCATTACTCGTGTCTATGTACGTCGGTCTGCAGCTCCCCCTCCCGAATCGGTTCTCCCTGGTACTCCTTCGCCTGATGCTGCTGCTCCCTCCTCCCCGGTCGTGGATCCTGCTCCTGTTCGGCGCTACCCAGCGCGCGAACATCACCCTCCAGTCAGATACGACTACTCTCCTGACAGGTTTGGTTACTCTGCTTTTCCCACTGACTCTCCTGACTCTTCTGGCTTCTCTGCCAGTGTCTCCTATTCACCATCCTTTCAGGCCTTCCTTACTGCTCTTCACACTCACCGGGAGCCCCAATCGTACCGTGAGGCAGCATTACATCCAGAGTGGCGGCAGGCCATGTCAGTTGAGCTTGAGGCATTTCAGCGGACCCAGACCTGGGAGTTGGTGCCTTGTCCCCCCGGGGTGGTGCCTGTTAGCTGCAAGTGGATCTTCAAGGTCAAGACTCGACCTGACGGCTCCATTGAGCGGCACAAGGCTCGCCTCGTTGCTCGTGGCTTCTCACAGGAGTATGGGATTGACTACGAGGAGACGTTTGCTCCAGTTGCTCGGATGACTACTGTGCGCACCCTCTTAGCTGTGGCAGCTGCTCGAGGGTGGCCTCTCCATCAGATGGATGTCACCAATGCGTTTCTTCACGGTGATCTCTCCGAGGAAGTCTACATGGCTCCTCCTCCGGGCACTTCAGTTCCTCCAGGACACGTGTGTCGGTTGCGCCGGGCCATCTATGGGCTCAAGCAGGCTCCTCGTGCCTGGTTTGAGCGCTTTCGCAGTGCAGTTCTGGCCGCCGGGTTTGTTGAGCGTCACTCCGACTATGCCCTGTTCACTCGCTCCTCCAGTCAGGGCATTGCAGTCCTTCTCCTCTACGTGGATGATATGATCATCACTGGGGATGACAGTGCCACCATCGCCTCTCTCCAGCGGCACCTCCAGAGTCAGTTTGAGATGAAAGACCTGGGCTCTCTTCGCTACTTTCTGGGTCTTGAGATTGCCAGGTCAGCTCGTGGTCTGTTGGTTTCCCAGCAGAAGTATATCTCCGACATTCTTACTGATGCTGCCCTCACTAACACACGTACTGCTGATACACCCATGGAGCTCAATTTGAAGCTTCTCGCTACCGATGGTGAGCCACTCCAGGATGTCTCCCGCTACCAGAGGTTGGTTGGGATGCTTGTCTATCTCACCATGACCCGGCCAGACATTGCTCATGCTGTTGGCATTGTCAGTCAGTTTGTTCAGGCTCCACGGTCAGTACACTATGCAGCTGTTCTGCGGATTATCCGCTACCTCCGGGGCACCATCACCCGTTCACTCCTGTTTCCCTCCACCTCTCCGTTGGTACTGCGCGCCTACTCAGATGCAGATTGGGCAGGAGATGCAGACACTCGTCGATCTACTACAGGATACTGTGTGTTTCTGGGTGACTCCCTGATTTCATGGCGCAGCAAGAAGCAGGAGTCTGTGGCTCGCTCCAGCACCGAAGCCGAATACAGGGCTATGGCTTCCACCACCGCCGAGATTGTCTGGCTTCGACGTCTTCTGCTTGACTTGGGAGTGGTGATATCCGGGCCGACCCCTCTCTTCTGTGACAACCGGAGTGCTATTCAGATTGCTAGCAATCCTGTCTTCCATGAGCGAACAAAGCATATTGAAGTTGACTGTCATTATGTTCGCCAGGCGTTTATCGATCACATCATCTCCCTGCCTTTCATTCCCTCATCGGAGCAGACTGCTGATTTTCTGACGAAGCCACTGACGACTGCTCGCTTCAGACATTTTCTAGGCAAACTCTCGGTTCATGATCCACCGTGAGTTTGAGGGGGAGTGTTAATGTAATGTAATGGGTCGGGTTTACTGTATAGTCGGGTCGGGTTTACTGTACATATATATTGGGCTTGAGTCCCTCAATGGAATCATTCTGTTCCTCTCCAAACCCTAGCCGTCGTCTCCTAACAATTGGAAACTAAAGCAAACATAGTGAACTCCTAAGGCAACATAATATGTTTGAGAATTCAGGTTAGGGTTCGGCTGTTTAGCCAACAATATTTAAAAAATTAGAAAAATAAATCAGAACATCGAGTCTGATAACAAACAAAGCATCCAATCTGTAGAAGTGACGTAAATTAACTTCCCCTCTAATTATTGACACCTTTCAGAATAATTCTTTAACTGCAATATTTCATTAGTGAGTTTCAACGTTTGTCTGAGAGTGGGTCCACAAATTTAGCATCTATGGTCCAATTTTAAGACGAGGTTGTACCATAATTTTCGTGACATAAAGTAACTTCATCCTTTGTTCTTATTACTTCAACTCTGCCAAAATACATTAGCTGCCCGAGATCCTTCAAATGAACTTAGAAACTATTTCTCCTTTTAAAATTTCCTTTTATCACCTCCAATCACTACAATGTTACCAAATATAGCCAAAAAAATATGATGAAATAGACTATACTTTCCAAAAACTGACTGATCAGCATGACATATATTAACTCCATATGTCATGACTACCATACTGAACATGTCGAAGAGTGTCATTCGTGTTTATTTAAGGGCTTTCAGTATGCCTCTATTATTTTCATCTACATGAATGCAAATCCTATAGGCAGAGGGCGGGACACACGCGCACACACACACACACCAACCCTAAACCCAAGGGCACACATCTTACAATGACTTGTAATTTCACTATTTGTTTTCTGTTTATTTTAAGTTCATAGGGACATATTTCGTAAAAGAGCTGGCATAAGTGATCAGTATTAGGAATTCTAATCCGTCAAGGATTGGAAATGCAATATGGCTGAAAATGGAAGTTGTCGGTTGAGTTCTTGTTCTTGTTTTGTGTTCACTAGAATAATTTTCTTGCCTTGATTAACTGCTGGATTTGCATTAAAACTTCACCGTTACATGAACCTTTTCCCATTGATAACCATTTTGAGCCTTAAATCATATAGTTGAAATCCTTTGGTGATAATCGACATTTGGACTTTTTTGGGTCTTTTTTTATAGTGAGTTTAGGAGTCTTATTTAGTATGGAAGTGCTTAAAAGATTCCTAGTTTAGTTAGAAAAGTTCCAAGCCAATTAGTAGTGGGTTTTGGGTTGGTTTGGGAGTCTATTTATACTCATGGAATGGAGTTACTTCTTGGACTAGAAATAAAATTTCAGAGATAATCATTTTTCGAGAGAAAGTGAGACTTTCTTCTCAAGCCTTGATTGATGCCTTGGCCGTCTCATGATGCTACCTCATAGAACCTTTTGATGTGCTGCCTCGATGATTGTGTATGGTCGTCGCTACTCGCTAGTTGCCCTTAAGCTTTTTTATTTTATTTACCTTCACTTTCAGTTTCTTTGACTCCTACCTTCTCCTAACCTCCAATCACCAACCTACGTCCATCTAAAGACTAAAACTTAGCCTTATAACGGGCACCCTTGCTGTTCAGAAATTATGTTTCAGGAAGTTCCAAACAACAAGCGACCGATTTCAAGTTTTGATACCCAAAGACTTGTCTGATCTATAAACCCATTAACCTCATATTCCCCTCCACAAACCTTATCTTTCCTCCAATTTCATAGGATTCTGCAAAGGGCCTATATACAAATTACAGAGAAATTCAGATCATCAAAATGTTTCCAGAATAGAGCATACTTCTTTAAACCTTCATAAACCCTTCATTGTCCAAATCCTTGGTCTCCTACATCAATGTGGATTAGTGGAGCATACATTTATTCTCAGGATAATTTTACCCCATACTCCTGCATCAATTTGGTACAAGAGTGTTTCCTCCATAGCTTATATTGCATCACTTTGCCTTGCAGATCTTTGTGAAGTCATGTGTTCTTAACATCTAACCCTTCAATTGGTCATATTCAATTGATAGGTAATGAAAATAACTTGTATTTAATTAAGCTTCACCAATTTGGAGAATATTTATGCTATAAGCCTGAGCCTGTCTTTTGGCTATTAATTTCGCCTTCGACCTTTCCAAAGTGCCATATGGGTTTTGCTTTACTGTGTAAACTCATTTGTATCCAGCATAGCATTTTCCTCTTAGAAGCGAAAGTAGCTCACTATTTTGCATTTGCCAAGGGCATTAATTTCCTGATTTTATTGCTTACAACCCTTATGAGAGAAGGCTTCATCAAGAGAATAAGGAAACGTGATAAAAGGCAAGTACATAACTGGAGGCTAAGTTACCAAAGTAAATGAATCGGCTTTTCAACGGAAGATAGAATTTATAGTAAGGTTTTTCTATTACGAACTTTTTCAACACCGACGAGTTCTTTCTCAGCTGATTTGGTATGTTCAGAGTATAAATAGAGTAGACTTGGTTTTTTACTATTCATTATTAATTAAATTTATTTATTTATATTATTCCTACTTTATTATTAGTTTAATGTTGTTCTTATTATTTTGATTATTAATTTTCTTGGTAGAATTGCTACAATATCTCTATAATTTGGATATCGCACTATTCGCACTGCAATAATTGTATGTCGGCAACGTACGCTTCCCCTCCTGCCAAATAGTCCTTTTGGTTTCATGACCAGCGCCAGTCTTCTTTGATGACATCAAGTACAAGCCTTCTCTCCACTCAAAAATAAGCATAAGCCGATCCCACAGAGATGGGATGAGGCTCATCGGTTGAAACATATAGTGGATATTAGACTTCCAAAGAAAAAACACAATTGGCATGACAAATGTGTGCATGTCAAGCGTTTCTAGAGCATTTGCAGTTGAATTTTTTCCTCTAATATTTAGTGGAGTATATTTTGAAAGTATAGTGATGAGATTTTCATCTGTGTAGGTCCACATTGCACCGAGTGATAGTGGATGGGCAAGAGCGCTATTCTGTAAGACTCCTAATTCTACTATTTAGCAAAATTTAAGAATAACCATCAATAGTGAAGTGTGCTTCTTATCTTCTATGTTTCCTCAGTACTGCTTTACGGGGTTTACATCAACTACCTCCATGGTTGCCTTTGTAAATTTTGAGCCCTTGTATCTACAATGTAGTACTAGGGTTAGTGACATGGTAGATTAGGGTCATTTTACAAATCTGAAGCACCCTACAACCCATATGCATGTGAATAATAGATAGCTTGTTTTAGCTGCATCCCATTATCTAACCAACCTTGTGACCCGTTATTTTTCAGCTAACCTCGTTTATTATTCTGCTAACCTCGTCTATTGCTTAATACATTCAATGATGTAACCAGGATTTAGGGAGACGTAGTTAAATCTTAAGAGCTTAAGTGAATCAGCCAATGTAGTACCAGAATTTATTGGGTGTGGGCCCACAAGATGAACAATTGCCTTAGAGCATCTCCAACCGCCTCCAATCTCCCCCTCCTTAGCCATTTTTGTGGAGCCGCACCCCTAAAACCCAATGCAATTGCCTCCGATCTTGCTCGTCAAATTTGACGAGCTGGATTTTGCTTGTCAAAATTTGATGTGCGGTTGCTCGCTCCTATGTGGTCCCCCCCCCCCCCCACCAGCTAGCACCGGTTGGGTTATTTTTATATTCCAAAAATTAATAAAAAAATAAAAAATTGTAAAAAAATATTAAAATTTGGGTTAGGGAGTCTTGGGAGGCTGTTGGAACACACTAGGTTGTTAGGTTCGTGGAATGGCATCGGATTAAATAATCCGACACCAAGTCATTCCAACCACGATGGGTCAACAAAGATCAGGTGCACAAACAATCATTTGACATATCAACGTTGAAACACAAGCAATCACAGATAGAGAAAACAATGAAAGAACAAATCACAAAGCAATCACACAGAGAGACAAGAGATTTACGTGAAAATCCTTACTGGAGAAAACCACGGGCGAAGATGATCAGGCAATCCACTATAATGGAGAACCAAACGGTGTTACAAGCCATGCTCAACTCCAAACGAGAAGACTCCATTCGCCGAGAGCACCTCCTCGATTGAGAACCCTTCCAAGACCCTCCCTCAAAGAAACAAAGTTTCTCTTCCAACAAAAACCCTATGACCCCCCTTATTTATGGGTATTAAGTTTTGTACAAGTACCACATGAACTCTCCCAGAAAAATGCCCAAAAAGGAAACCCGAAACCAAAACCCGTACAAAACCTGATTGTGGACGCCAGAGCGAATCACATTTCGCCCGAGCGTACTTGAGGTTGATTTGGATTCTGGCAGGACAACGCCCGAGCGACCCCAGTTTGCATCTGGGCTGACATGCGGGCGTTCTAGCAGGATCGACTCCCGGGGCAAATCCTGTCCGGCCCCCAGGTGAACTTTGAGCCAAGAGAGGGGATCTTCAACATAGGTTCCTCTCCCTCAGGCCCCATGTATATCCTACGTGGCATTGGGAGCTCTCTAGAAAGGACAATTCTAGATAATCACCACTAGTAGGTTGTTGGAGATGCTCTTGGGATATTTGAAACTAGTCATGGGTTTCAGTCAGCGCAGGACCTTTGTAGCACCCCATGCATGCATCTTCCTGTCAACATCTTTTTGATCTCTGACTCTACCACATGATTTTCCCTTGTCAATGTGGCATCGGACAGTCCAATGTATAGGTTTCACCACGTCAGCATGTATCCCGGTTCCACTGAATATTTTTCTCGTAAGGTCTTTTAAGTCCTTTGTGAGCCGTCAATATGAGCTCTTTCTGCGATCAAGCCACGATTGTTGATTAGCGATTGCCTTCCTTCCTGATAAAAGCACGGTGGCTTGTTTTCTTTTGTGGAGCAGATTGCGTATTTTGTGGAGCCTAGCCATGAGTGCCTTGTGGAATGCTTGCCATCCTGCACATCCGAAGCGAACCCTCCCAAGTAAGTTTCTACCGCTCCATACGTTTCGAAATTAATGTGAATGTCAGCTTCCAGGTTCCTTACTCTATATGTTCATAATGGTAAAATGTTATTCGGCCATCCTGTTGTCCACCCAGATCGGGGCCATCCTGATGTGGTACCTAATCACAGCCGTTCATTGCACCCAGCCCCGACAGGTGAATCTCTCTCAGCTGGACTAGCATGCAGGCAAAGGGAGAGGGCTGTGATCAGGATGGTGGATGGCCGAATAGCATTGCTCTTCGTAATGTCATGAATTAGATGTTTCCTCTGTAGGCAGCCAACAATCCATTCTCTTTTTGTTTCAGGTTTCCTCCAATAACTTCTGCAGCGTACCTGTCCCAGCGATACAAGGACACCCATGCGGATCTGAGCTCATACAACAGTCAGCATCGGACCTAGCTAGCTGAGGACATTTCTCTGCTATTAGCATCTGGAGTTGCATCCTCTCTGTGGGGAAAATTTTCAACACATCCTGCCTACCATACAACCGCGGGGCCCACTGCCGCCAGAGCCTATCAGCACGCTCTGAGCGCCCGTAGTGGGCCCCATGGTTGTATGGTACGCAGAATGTGCTGAAAATTTTCCCCTCTTATGTGCGTCGTCGAGAATATCTTTCTACTGACTACTAAAAGTTGTATGAACATACATAGCAGACAAAACTGCAGAAAATAATCAGTGTGAGAATAGCACTGGAGCAATTTAGTTCATCTTATTGAGCTTGTAACTTCTGTGTTGCAGTTAGGCTGTTTTTTTTTTTTTTGTTCATGGAAAGGGGAGGTCAGCAGACCTCCAGAAGGCGCCACAGACTGGTGCTAGCATAGCCGTGGATGCCCCGCGCTGATCAATTTCCCGAGCAATAGAACCTGGTTAAAATTTGAGGAGATTGATCTGTGCTGTTGAAGGAAGAGCGCGAGGCATCCAAGGCCCGACTCTCAAGGGTCGAAAAAAGTACTGACTCGAGAGGAGCTGATTCCGTGTTTGGATTCTCAAAGGAATGGCATCCAACCATGGAGTCAGCCAACTATCCTGTGGTGCATTCTGAATCTTTTAGCAGTTGCACAAATCCCAGGGATGAAGGGTTCCATATTTGAGAGAACAAATAGGATTCTAACATTTTGATGGACCGGGATAGGAATGGTCGGAATTAATGCCTCTTTCTTCCTCTACCATCATATATTGGTGCTATGTCGAGTTGAGGCCACATCCAGTGGCATCATAGCCATCTGTGCATTGCACGGGGTTAGTACCTAGTTTCTTATAAGATTAAATCTAAGCAATCACCACACAAGGTGGTCAAAATATACAAGTAATTTCTCTGGTAGAGATATTCGTATATATATCGGATTTTATATCTTCTATGGTGTATGGGACATATACCCTACTCATATCCTCTTGTATATATATTGAGCTCTTTACATAATGAAACAATGAGATATTCACTCTCCCAAAACCCTAGCCTCTCTCTCTCTCTCTCTCTCTCTCTCTCTCTCTCTCTCTCTCTCTCTCTCTCTCTCTCTCTCTTATGGTCATTGGTGACATGGTATCAGAGCCATAGGTTTGGTCTTTCCTTTTTCGTCATCTCTTTCTCGTGATCGAGATCTTCCAGATCCAACATCTCCTCTCGGTGTCTCTTCCTCGCCGATGCTCCAACACCTCGCAAATCTTCAAGTAGTTGTTGGGTGCTTTTCATAACACCGAGGATCATTAGCATCACTATCCTCTCCAACTCCCTCTCTTATATTGATGCCCAGGTTTTACAAAACAGATCTGCAATCCGAAAATTATTTCGGAAGATATGTTATCCCGATCAACCTCGTTCCAATTTTGTTGAAAGAATATCGAAACTCCCAAGATTATCTCCAAATTTCATGATCATCCAACCAGCGGATCTGGACTGGTGATCATTTGATCAAAGCCCTCTCTTCTTCTGTGATTAATCCAGAATTTGCCGGACATGTCTCCAATCCGGCAATTGTTACGAGAGATCCATTCCTCATATCATATCATTCCAATTTCATTGGAAACATAGACGTCCCAAGCTTCTCTCCAAATTTTGTGATGATCCAACCAATGGATTTGGACTAATCGCCATTTGATCAAAACACGGTTATCAATTTTGCACTACATCTAACGCTCTCATCAGCGGTGCCAAACCATTGTGCAGATCTCTCCTCATCGGTGTTGTCTCTTATCTCTCTAACAGTGCCTCTTATGACATGGCCTCTCTAGCATTGTGACCTTCTGTCGAGCTCCACCACCTTTCAACTTTGAGGGTGTTCTCAGCCCTGTCCCTCCGCCTCCTCCTACCAGTACTTCTTGTCCTCCTGCGATATCTTATAGCACTATAGGTGTTTTTCTAGATCGATTTCAGCTCCTCGAGCAGCAAGTCACCCAATTCTAGCTTCGTCTCGACCAGTAGGCCGCCTCTAGCTCTGTTGACACTTCCAGTGTCTCTACCCTCTATGCCTTGCCGGGTACCTTTGCCACCTGGATCTTGGACTCCAGGGCCTCACACCACATAACACCCAACATTTCTATGATCACCGTCTACTAGCATGTACCGCGCGTCCCACCAATCCACACTGCTAATGGTTCTCTTCTAGCTATCACGCAATATGGGTCCATCACCACTACCACATATCCTACATGACACCTCTCTCTTCCCTTTGTGCTTCATACTCCTCAGCTTTGCATGAACCCGATTGTTATTAGTAGCATGTGTAATTCTGGATACAAAGTGACTTTTGACTTCTTTATTTTCTAGCTCCTCTGCTGTTTCATTTATTCGTCATAAGCGAATTAATCGTCATAAGTGGTTGGGGCATCCCTAGGACCGCATCTTATCGCTCCTTTGTCCTCATTTATCAAGTCATTCCTCTGTCTGTGAAGCCTGTCAGTACTCTAAGCAGCCTTGTTTACCTTTTAGTACTTCATTATCTATTACTGAGTTGTTTGAATTAATCCACTCTGATGTTTGGGGACTTGCACCCATCGATTCTTATGATGGCTATACTTTGTCACTTTCATTGACGATAACTCTTATGCCACTTGGATTTCTTTGCTGAAGTATAAAAGTGAGGTGGTTTCTATATTCAAAAGCTTTCTAAACATCAATTTGGTGGTCATGTTAAAACTCTACAACTGGTACTGAGTTCATAAAAATCTCTTCTCGGACTATTTAGATAGTCGAACAAACTAGTTGTGTGGAAACTACCCAACAAAAATGATATATTTGAACAAAAAATTGGCACCTTCTGGAAATCACTAGACCAATCATGCTCCAAATGAACATCCTCAAGAAGTATTGATCTATCCTACCAAAAAAAAAGTATTGGTCTCATGGTGTTCTTACTGCTGCCTACTTGATCAATAGACTTCCAAATCGTAATCTTGAATTTAAGTCATCTCTTGAAATTCTCAAAAGGCGTCAAAGATAAACTTAACGCTCGTGCAACCATGAGGACCCCTCCGACAATATCAGGTTAATGTCAACTCTAGAGAGAGAAAATGTAGTTGAGAGAATATTACATAGAGAAAACATTGTAGAGAAGAAAAAAAAATGTTGCAAAAGAGATTATGAGAGAGAACTTTATAATGAGATGATATTGTAGAGAGAATGTTGTAGAGTAAACATTGTACAACAAAATTAGTCGAAAGTACTTTGAACTCAGCATCCACGGTAGCCATTCATGAAAGCTTTGATATTTGCTTCCACCGCTAGACATCTTGTTCCGACACATCCAGTTACTCAACTCACAATTGTTGTCAACTTGCTTCTTGTGTTTCAATGTATAGCATGTAAGCCTATGGGCGTCCAGACGTGGCCCATGTGACCACACGTAAGGTCCATAACCTATATAAGGCTAAAGCCCAATTAGGATGGGCCTGGGTGATTGTTGATTGGGCCTTCCATATGTTTACATGCTCTGGGCTATTGGGCTTTATTTTAAACCAACCCATGAGCTCCAGGCTAGCACTAAAAACCTCGGAATAACAAAATCTATAACGACAACAAATATGGAAATAGAAACTAAACGCATGATAGTACATTTTAGTAAAAAAATTTGATTAGGAGCTGGCTGATGTGATCTATCGGTAACCGCGGTAGATGGGGGTGTACATGCAGCTCTCTGCGTATTTCACCAGGTTATCCGGGCGAGGGAAATGACTAGCCAAACCTACAGATCATACACGTGTAAACAAAATAAGCAAATTTCATTAATTTTCAGTGGCGAGAACATCAGGAAAAAAAGAACCCACCAAGCTCGTATGCTTTAGCGGCTACTTGCGCAGCAATGTGGGCGGATATCTTTCTGATATTTGTGAAGGGAGGATATATTAGTCCTTTATCGAAGTTCTCTTGTGTCACCTGTGAGGCCAAAGCTTCCGCTGTTCCAAAAAAAAAAAAACAGAATAAATAACCAAAGGACAATTAAGTGATGTAAAACCGAGTGTTGGTCGACTATATTGGATAAAAACTCAAGTGACATACATGTAAAGCCATGCTCAATAGCTAAAAGGTTTAAACGCAGGAGTTGCAATTTCCTGTGAATTGTTTACTTACAGGCTGCTAGGAGCATGTCATCGTGCACACGAATAGCTCCAGACATCACCAAACCAAGACCAAATCCCGGAAAGATGTAAGCATTGTTAGCCTGGTAGAATGTGAGTCATACAAGTCAGTTTTTTTATATAATAACAGTGTCCAACATTCCCCGGAACCACATCACAGAAAAATAAAGGGCAAATTACAAAAAATCTCCCCTGAACTATGCACCTCATCTCGTATCGGTCCCTCAACGTTCTTTTTTAACAATTTGAACCCTGAACTCTGCTCCAACTTCATTTAGCCTCCTTCCGTCTAATTTTATCCCCAAAAATACACTTTCAATTTCCAGTAAGAATCAAATGATTTTTGAAATATTTAACTTATGCTTATTAAGACAACGGTATTTGTGGAATAAAAGTTGACGGAGCGTAGTTCAGGGAACAAATTGTTCATAAAACAAAGTTGAAGGACCGATTTGAAATGATGTGGAAAGTTCAGGGGAGGTTTCTGTAATTTGCCGGCAAAAAAAAGATCCAAGTTCAGACCTGGCCAGGTACAAAAATCTTCCCACTATATTCAACAGGATCAAAAGGACTGCCACTAGCAAAAATTGCACGACCCTGCGAATCAGAGAAAAGTCTCAATGTTCAACCCAAGCGATAGATATGACCGCAACTTGATGTGAAAGAAGCAAAGGTGACATTTTACCTCACTCCAGGTGTATGCTTCCTCAGCTGTACATTCAGATTGTGATGTTGGGTTCGAGAGGGCAAGAATGATGGGTTTCTGCATTTAGCACAGACGATTAGTGCTCCATCCTTGAATCCGACTAGCATGACAACCCTAATTTGGAAGATTTAACTATGAACAAGAATACTACCAACACACCTCATTAAAGGAGGCCATGGCTTTTACTACTTCCTTTCTGAAAGTTTTTCCCACTCCAGATGATCCTATTAGTACAGTTGGCTTGATGACCTAAGACACGCCAAATAATAACCAAAGTAAAATTCATGCAGCACAAAGAAATTACCCGATGACCATATAGTTCTTAGTGACTACAATAAATTATGTTGTACAGCATATAAAGAATAAGTGATTGAACTAGTGACCTAAAGAAGCATTTGGTAATTAAGGTTTTCAACTGAGCAAGCAGCAATAGAACCTCAAAGATCTGCATCCCATTATAAACACCCTAAATTTACGATGAATTCTATGACTTAGAAAAAGTGTATCATTTTTATTGGTTAAAAGGTGAGGTTGAATCTGTAGTCTAACATGCATATGCTGGAGGATGACCTTTCTCGATATAGTATCATCTTTCGGCTTCTCCAGTAAGGGGGTGGGTTCGAAGTCCTTTATAGCTCAAACCCACGAGTTGGAAAATTCGAGTTAGCCCGTGTTGATCGGGGTTCATTTTGGATGTATGGTGTGCTTCTTACGCACAATTTGTACATTCTACTTACTTTAATAAACTGGTAGGGATCAAAGCCGAATCCCCCCTCATCCACTAAGAGGGATTTCTCAAAAAAGAAATGGAGCAAGTACAGTAGTAAAAAAAACTAAGAAAAGTAGTGCAGAAAAGAAAAGAAAGAATAACTTGTGTAGCTTCCATATTGATGTTTTAGAGATTTCACACCTGGACAGCATCTAAGAGGTTATTAACGGGTTCGTGTTCATGTGCCCAAGGTTTCTTGAAGTGTTGAAGTGACTCCCTGCGAGATCTAACGATCAATCCCTACAAAAGATTAATTCCATATCAATTATCTGATATAAACTGGAAAGGCATAGGGAATCGAGGGGCGAGTGCTTTAGGAGGCGAGTTTTCATTTGCTCCATTCTCTACCTTAGAGTCCACAAGCCATATCTTCTTGCGAGTTTCTTCCACTGGAGCTTTTGTCTGAAACATTGGCCAAAAAAAAAATGAAGTTTGACATAAAATCATGCAATTTAGACCTAAGTGGCTATGTGAATCGTAAAGAAACGAGAAAGATAATTAGTTAACAAAATCTCTGAGGAATCTGGAAGCACAACAGATTGAGCTTCCTCACCTGTTTTGACATCTCTAGAGCTATGAGTTCCGAGATACCAGTACCAGCCTGCAAGAATGAAAACAAGTATCTACTTAAAGTGGAACCATTGATGGATGAAGAACAAATGGAATCCAATAGACAAAGGAAACGAATTCCTAAACAAGATCCACAAAAAAAATGTGTTTGATCCTATCAAGCTTTACTGCCATGATCAGTCCATTACGTACTACTGCACATAATATGCACGCATGGATGGACAGACATCCATCCATATACCAAGTAGTGATCTCCTGTACAACAAGTTTGTGCGCACCCTGCCTGCGACTAGATCACAGTCACCCTTGACGTCTGTGATACGTGACTTTTTTTTCCTTTCAAGTGGGTGTGATGTGGGACCGAGTGTGATTCACGTCAGGGGTGCCGAGAGAAGAGCAATGATATTCAGCCAGAAGGTTTGTCCCGATTTCGCCGGCCCGATTGACGTGGCAGCGTGCAACTGGTGGCTGACACCCACTAGTGATTTTAAAATCTTTAACAGCATTAGTTGCACGCTGCCATGTCAATCGGGCCGGCGAAATCGGGACAAACCTTCGGGCTGAATAACATTTATCCCAAGAGAAAGGCCGAGTACGATTCACATTTAAGGTTCCTACCGGAGGGTTGAGTGTGATCAGGAATGGGGCCCAGTATGGCGTCCTCTACACCTGCATGCCGACTCCTGTCTCGCCCACAAGAAGAAAAAAAAATGATATATCACAACCAAGGTTTAAAATCACGGTATCGGTCGCGGTATCGGTCGGGCCCCGAACCGGTATGTACCGGCCGGTACGTACCGGTACCGGCCAGTACGGACCGGTACCGGTTGAGAAAAAAAAACCTTAAAAAAACCCAAAAAACCAAAAAAAAAAAAAATCTAACCTATCGGTACCAGTCCGTACCGGCCGTACCGGTCGGTACCGGCCTGTACCGGCCTGAACCGGCCGATACGGACCGGTACGTACCAGTACCGGCCGATACGGGCCAGGTATCGGGATCGGATGCAATACCGGTCTCGAACCGGCCAAAACCAGTACGTACCGGCCGGTACGTACCGGTATCGGCCGAGATTTAAAACCCTGATCACAACAGACACAAATGGGTGTGGTATTTTCACGGACAAGGCACGCACAAACATGTCCATGTCTGTGTGTGTTTCTTCTGACCTTGAAATACCTAACACTGGGACATCTAGTCTTTGTTTTGTGTATATACGCAAGTAGTATCAGCAACCCACCATCTCACTACCTAACCTGCCTGGTTGTCAGTGGTTGAAAATTCTCAATCTTTCTATTTTAAGAAAAGAGCCATATCCTTATGCGTAAACAGCCTCCAACTCCATATTTCCCCCATGGTTTAGTGGGATCTTTTTTCATTTTAACGTTGTTCATCCATTACCTATTGTTTTGGAATAAATTCCACACATTTGATGTGAACTGTTGCACCCAAACCTCAATAATACTTTAACTAAGATCATCAGCATCATTTCACATTATCTGTAATAACAATCACCATTACGCTAGTATCCATAATAAAAGGTTATACCATCATCAAACACATTATGATCCAGCATTCACTTATCTAAGAAATCTTTTCTCGCATGCACAATGTGATCCTAACAACTATTGATAGTAAACCCCTAAAACTACAAAGATGAATTAAAAATTTGCCTAGAGATCATATAAAATACATGATTTTAGTGTTGTATGAATCAGATTTGTTGAGCGGTTAGTCCCACATCGGTAATGGGAGCGGAGATCATTGTCTTCATATATCCATTGTGCTCTCCTTTCTCCATATGGCTGTCCTTTTGGAGCACACCGGGTGTTGTCACATGACTCATATGGTATCAGAGTTCGGCCCGCTCCGAGAGCATCTCCCAAGTGGCCCCACTGCACCCGTTGACGCCACTCTTCGAGTGCGGGTAGGTGTCCGTTGAAACACGCTCTGCTTGCGAACGGGTTTGGAGCGGTTAGTCCCACATCGGAGCGTAAATCATTGTCTTTATATACCCACTATGCTCTCTTCTCTCCATAAGGTCAGCCTTTTGGAGCATTCTGGGTGTTGTCACAAGATCCAATACTCTGTGTGGCCCGTAATAATTTAAAGAAGCTTATTATCTTATTCATTGTGTTTAATAAATTCTTATTTTCTTGCTTATTATGGTTTTATAATTTAGCATAATGGCATTATGTATGAAAGGAACACAATGGCATTATTTTCTTCCTTTCATACATAATGCCATTATTCCTTTCATATTGTAGCAAAAGGTATACAGTTGTTCACCGCAAGAAGTCACAAAAACCCACATAATGGCATTATGTATGATAGGAACAAATAGGCTCAAGTTTTTTCAAAGTGCATCTCATCACCATCAAGCATCATTGCATAAGATCAGAACTAGATCTACGACAATCATTTTCTACTTCAGAACTACAAATAAGGTTGGACATGTCTCCACAACTAAGTTGTCTATCCTAATACCAAATTTAAGCTAATATGTTAATTTCATGAGTTCATGATCTCTCTTCCAAAGTTTCATGTAAGATCCGATTGACCCCTCGGTCAATCGAAAGTCATGAAACAATCCAAAAGATAGCGACGGTCGCTACCAACGAATCACACATGCTAGGCTAAGTATGGGATTCTAAAACAAGGGTTCCTAATGAACCCTATGTGGGGATCATATCCCTAGATTTAGTCCAACCAAGAGGTGGTATAGGAATACAATGTCATTGGTGAACACTCCGGAAGAACCGAAACTATATAGAAATACAAAATCCCTTGTCTAACTTTATTGGATTGCATAAGTATCCTACCACTGCATAACATCCCTATTTTTAACATATGTATATACGAGCTAAGTTATACCGTATAGGCTCCATGTATGAGCCTCACAATGAGATCTCTATCCATTGTATATATTGGGCTTTGTCCTCACTAATGAGAATAATTTCATTCTCTTTAGACCCTAGCCGACATCTCCTAACATGGTATCAGAGCCCTAGGGCTCCGATGATAATGACGACCTTCCGCTCCGCGGAATCGACAACGAAGACGACAACAACCCTCCTGCTCGTCCTCCAACGATGGCAACACTCCCTCCTCCCCGGATTACCTCTCTTCCGTCAGCCCCTTACCCGGCGTCGTCCTCCCTTCTCTGATCTACACGTGATCCCCTCCCTCACCCGTGTCCCGCAGCCACCTCCCTCCGCGATCCCCTCCCTCACTTGAGACCCACAACATTCCTCACTCGCGATCCCTAACATCCCGCACGCGATCCCCTTCACTCGTGACCAGCAGCATCTCACACGTGATCCCGTCCTCACCCGCGAACCCACCGCGACCTGACCCTCCACCACACCCCCTTTCGCGACACCCTCCCCGTGAACTCCACAATATAACCTAGTCCATATATACATATGTTAACACCTATCAAACCTCGGAAATATTAACACCACATTCCAAATGATATAGGTTAAAATCCCTCAGTCTAACTTAATTAGATTGCATAGGTAATTTTATTGGGCAGACTATGTATCCATCCCCTGCACAACATCCATGTCACACTTTAGATATAATATTGTTGTGACGACCAAGATCCAATAGCCAAGAACCAAGACTCCTGCGGCTGGAATACCAAGATGGATGAGGTGAGGTGAGGTAATGTGTACAAGACCACGAGTTAGCCCCACATCGCCTGGGGAGAAGGAGAGACTGAGCTACTTATATAATTTCCCCTCCCAAACATAGAAGACGCATTTTAAAACCGTGCGTCACTACGGATTTCGTAAGAACTCCGTAGTTAAGCGTGCTCGGGCGAGAGTAGTACTAGGATGGGTGACCTCCCTGGGAAGTCCTCGTACGGGCATGGGCAAAGTGGACAATATCTTGTGTGTTTGGGGCGAATATTACAAAATGGTATCAGAGTCGGTTCTCCTCGCAATGGGGGGGGTCTAACCCTACACGAGGACGTGTAGCCTAAGAAGCACTGACACTGGTACGGGGACACGGGTACGACACAACACGGGTTCGCCGACACGGCAAATCCTAAAAAAGGACACAGGAACGGCGGGGACACGACAAAATAAACTACTATTTTTAAATTTATAGTCTATGTGTGTTTGCAATTCATATATATTTTAATAACCGAAAAAACCTCATAGAAAACAACTAAAATAAAAATTTAATACATACTGGATCGCTATCGTTAGTTACATCCAGCCCGATCGGTGAATCACAGACAGCCCTAAATGGTATGGAAAATAACGGTTGTGTTTCAGTTTTAACTTCAACCTATCTGAAACTTCAGAGGATAAGATAAGTTAAAGCCAAACCTGAATCATAACTGTCCATCATAACCATCCTGACAAGTGAATCACACTCAGGCTCAAATGGCATGCAAAAGAACGACTGCGATTCAGTTTTGGCTTCAACCTATCTGATTCTCTAAGGTTATAATCTCAGAGGATCAGATAGGTTGAAGCCAAAACTGAATCACCACAGCTTGTAACCCAACCCTATATCGAACAGTCCGTCAACCCGCAGTGTCCCGAGTGTCCGAGGAGTGTCCGACGAGTGTCCGAGGAGTGTCCGACCATGTCCGGCTCCCGGAAGCACGTAGGACACGGCACATGCGTGTTTGGTGCGTGTCCGACGAGTGTCGGTGTCCGACACGTATCCGACACAGGTACAGGAGGCCTGGGGAAGTGTCCATGCTTCCTAGCGTGTAGCCCTAAGGGGGGTGAATTGTGACGACCAAGATCCAATAACCAAGAACCAAGACTCCTGAGGCTGGAATGCCAAGATGGATGACATGAGGTGAGGTGAGGTAAGGTAAGGTGTACAAGGCCACGAGTTAACCCCACATCGCTTGGAGAGAAGGAGATATTGAGCTACTTATATAATTTTCCTTCCCAAACATAGAAGACGCGTTTTAAACCGTGCGTCACTACGGATTTCGTAAGAACTCCGTAGTTAAGCGTGCTCGAGCGAGAGTAGTACTAGGATGGGTGATCTCCCTGGGAAGTCCTCGTACGGGCACGGTCAAAGCGGATATATCTTGCGTGTTTGAGGCGGATGTTACAATTGTCAAATCGATACGTGACATTAATTTCTATTTCACAAACTACAAGTTTGAATAGACCAACAAAATTTCTTCATGCGAAATTATACGTAGTAATAAAATCATTCTTATCCAAATAAAATATTTAAAGTCTGACCAAAGATATGAATTGTGTTCTCATTTAGAGGCAGTGCACATTCCTTATTGAGAATCTCATGCAACCTCAGCAGTGATAAGGGCACACTGAAAAAATTACTTCAATGCTCAAATCACATGCGACTATCAAGATAAGCCTTATCAAATTATATCAGACTTCCGTAGGTTGCATGATTGAATAGAAATGCATGTATTACTCATAAAACTTAGGCCTTCCTTAATAGTGTTGCTTCCATAAGACAGTTTCTATAAGCAGTCAATACGCACATAACATACTTATTGAACCATTGCAAGCTCGTCTATCATGGAGAGAATCTTATGTTCCTACAACGGAACACTACGTTCATACCATAGCAATTGAGAAGCTCTCCCACGCATTTTCCTATATGTGATGATTTAATGCGCAGGGATCATTATACTCAGTTTTTCCATGAATTTTCCCGAAGTAACTCATATGAGTCTCATTAATGCTTCCTATGAATATCAAGTATCACATACCATAACATTTTTCTCATGACCAACACAGAAAGATAAACCCCTATTTGTGCATACAACGAAAGTAAGCTGATAATGTTAATAATGTATCCCATGTGATAACCCATGGTTTAATGGTTATGATTGGGCACCACTTCTTACATGTGGACCTAGACTTTGAGTGTGTAAGTATGAGAGAGAGAGAGAGAGAAGGTTCATTCTTCCAAATTTTTCAACATGACTGACTAACATATCAGATTGATATTAGATGTACTGCTTAAAGTGCTAGCCCTTTTAAATAACATTGAATTATGAGCATCTAGGACGTAAATGCTATGAAAATCAACCTATGATTTGTAGTAGGTTTAGCTCAACCATGCATTAAAGTACTCTCCTAAGGTCCCATGTGAGAAGAAGGCCCCAAAGGTCCCAACCCAGTTAAATATCCTAAGGAACCATATTAAAAGAAGGCGACAACCCGATTATATAGCCCAAGACTCCATATAAAATTACAATGTAAGGCCCCATATAAAATAAAAACTTTCAGCTATATTGAAATTTAATTTTATTTATATTAAATATTAAAAAAAAACTCTTTAGTCTTTAAGCCTCAACTTGTATCGATCTGCCATATAACATTTACCATAGTTTTTCTTGGAAGTATTGAAACAACTTCTATATTTAAAATGGATTTCAGCCGTACAAAAAGGTCACTCTATATTAACATAATATAGGAAACTTGGTATGATGACAACTCCAGGGCCCTGAATCAGGCTTGGTCTCAGATTAAGAAGGGAGTTCATCTTTCTCAGATGCCTATATGTCCGAAAGATAACAACTGATAATACATAATAAAAAACCTTTTAAGGTATTTCTTTGACTCTCAACAAAGGAAGTCTATGTTTCTTTATACATTACTAGTGAAGTGCAAATGTTACTTAATAAATGAATATAGCCAAAATAGGCTTGTACGAGCAAAAAATGTTTGCATGTCTACACAAAATCTCAGTTAGCCTAGTTTTGTGTCATCCTATTATTTTTTTCTTTTGTACGACATAACCCAGAGATTTGGCATTGCCCGAACTTCATTACATATAATAAGGCAGGGTATGACCATTTACAGCAAGGTAAGTTCAAAGAATTTCGTCATTTGTGACTGACCATATAACATGGCACCACCTCTGACTATGGATGTCAATATCACACATTCCTGGTTCGTAATTTAGAACGATGTTGCCCCCGACAAATATTCGACTTAAACTGGACAGTGATGATCCATAATAACTTGGGTGATGCACTAAAAGTATATAAAATAAGATATAAGGACTTCTAGAACAAGCAATAGACGATTCACCTCTCCAGCACCAAGGAACAAGAATGTGTGCTCTGCTAAGGTTCCACCAACCAACTTCAGTGCTGCAACAATCCCGGCAAGGACCACAGAAGCTGTTCCCTGAAATGGTCATGGGTCGGTCCATAAATTAGATAGATGTTTTGAGAGAGAGTAATTTAGTTCAACCTGATTCTCAGTGTATAATGAATTAGCAATGAAAAACAGCAGTTCTACATGAGTTCCGAAAAAAAAAGTTCCTATCATATTACCTGAATATCATCGTTGAAGACAAGATGAGTTTTCCTATATTTTGCAAGCAATTCAAACGCATTATGATTTGCAAAGTCCTCAAACTGTGAACAAAGTTTTAGACATTGAAACAAAAATGGGTCAGAACAAAGGCAAAAAAAGGTAGTAGAAAAAAAAATCTCAGGTACGGTTGTGGGGATTCAACAAGCTCTCAGGTCAAGTGAGCATAACAACAGACCTGAATGAGGACTTTCTCCCCATAGTTCTGCTTGACAGCACACATGAACTCATGTAGAAGATCAGCGTATTCCTATCACGATACAAATGCCACAATTCAGCATTTTAAATAGCAAGAGAATAATAGTAATTATGTACATTGTCATCACAAGAGTGATAAGGTATATGGTACTTGGCCAGTCGCACGCTTTTGCCTTAGCCCAATGTAGAACTCGTCTTTCAGCAATTTCTCATTGTTTGTCCCCACGTCAATGGTGATGGGAAGGCACTGCAAATAATAATTGGTTTGTATTTTGTTTTCTGCTATGAATGGATAAAAAAAAAGCGGACTTAGATTTATGATGTTTAAGTAGCAAAGAGAGAAGTTGGAAAACTAAACATGCAAAGAATGAAAAAAAAAAAAAGTTCATCATAGACATACATTCCTACCGAAGTAACAATTTGGGTCCTAGTTTACGTTAAAGGCTACTGTAGGATTTCCCATCCCTTGCTAATGAATGTCTCAAGCAAACGAATTTCCTGAGACACCATTGCCCTTGCCAATGAATGTCTCAAGCAAACAAATTTCCCATCCCATTTGTGTCTCGCCAAAAGAATGGATCCTGATAAAGTTTATTTTTTTCATTCTTTGCATGTTTAGAATTCCAAGTTTTTTTAAACAAAACAAACCAATGGCATATAAACATTTAATTTGTATTTTGTTTTGTCTGCTATGAACAAAATATAGTCGAAAGAGAAACTTCATTCAGATAACGGTGACAAAATTTTTAGCTGGCTAATAGCATGAAGAATGAAACGCTTACAGCAGATGGACGAAGTCCTCCGAGGGCAGTATAGAGAGAAAGCTTGCCTACAGGAATTCCCATTCCCTACACAAATCACAAACAATAGCTCACCATATCATATTAGCAACAAATTTCATCAGAGAATCATCACAAAACATTGTACTCGGAAGCCGTAACAAGCATTTTACCTGGCAGCCAAGATCCCCAAGCCCCAAAATGCGCTCACCATCGGTGACCACAATAACTTGAATGCTCTTCTCAGGCCAGTTCTTCAGCACCTCAAGAATCTTTCCTCTGCAAGGCCCGAAAACTCCTCCGATTATAAGACGAAAGATGAAGGCAATTAAATTGAGAACCAACGTGAGAAACCACAAAACCGGACGCACTTTTCTTTCAGACTGATATATAGGCCCTGCGGCCGCCTGAAAATGCTCCCGTATTTCTGGCAAGCCTCACCGACGGTCGGCGTGTAAACAACCGGCAGCAACTCCTCCACATGATCAATCAGGAGCTTGTAAAAAAGCCTCTCGTTCATCTCCTGAGAAACGGATCAATGGACACCCAAATATGAACTCAATCAACCGATTGACCCAATTGCGCACCAAAACAACTCAAACAGAAGAAAAGGGCAGGAGGGAGGACTAATGAAAATTATTAGGACCAATAAATAAATTACCTGAAGATCCATCATGGCCATGTATCGCTGAAGGGGGACTTGGTACTGACGAAGGTTGTGCATGAGCTTCTTTACCTGCATTAAGGAGATGATGATGCAAAGATCGGCATGTGAGCTGATAAGCCCGAGAGGGAATGGAGTGGTTAGGTGTAAACCTGAAGCTCTTGAGTCACGCATGCTGGCGGCAGGAGGCCTCGCAGGTAGTGGGCGTCTCTCTCTTTCTCCGTGAACGCAAGTCCTTTGTTGTGGTGTGGATCTCTCAACAAGGAGTAACCACTGATTCACAAAGGAAAATTTTTATTGCCTTATGACAGGAAACTAGCTTCGGGAAAAGTACGTTCTTGTGGGGATCGTACTTTCTCGCCAACCAAACGCACAATCTTGTATGAAAACTGGTACTTTCTTTTACTTTCCTATGTTTTACTTGAGTTCAGATCTCCTCCATTAGATCGGACCGGTCGGTGGGCCCGGCTCGTATCACAGCCGCACAATCACTGACGACACAAAAGTAATCCGCCTTGGAGGAGATTTGAACTCGTTTTACCGGCATGGCTCCAATTTTTTACATACATGTGTGTCGCACGCACACAAAGAGGACGACACAAGTTGGAGGCATCGAACAGGATTAGTGGGTAGTTATCAGGGGTCGTTTGGTTCCTGTGTTTTTAGCTTGTGATTCTAAAAACAAATGTGCAAACGGTTTAGGATTGTGATTCTAAAAACAAATGTGTGTAAATAGATGCACACTTACCCAATTAGTATAGTGCGAATAAAATTTCACCTAAACACATAAAATAAATTTTAATTGCAAATGCCACATGCACATCATTTGCACAGCAACCAAACAACCCCTTAATCCTTTTTGATTCAAATTAGATGCCCAAAAAAGACTAAAATATCCCTGATATTTTAAATGTTTATTATTGTTTTGGACATGTGATAGGGACAAGAGAGGGGAGTTTGGATCTCCTCAAGTAGGTCGGCCCAGTTTGGTGGGCTCGCGTGCATCGCATCCACACAATGGTAGGTGATCAGAAGTGAACCGTACTCCAGCTGATTGCATGCGGCTGGGATGCACGCCGGGCCAACCGATCGGGCGACTGACTGGAGGAGATCCGAACTCAAAAGAGGGTATTGTTTGGTTTCAGCCGTAATCCCAGTTCTGTTTATATAGAAGAGATTTTCATATCTAGATCATATATCTAGATTTAAGGACCCGATGGTAAAATATAATCAAAACATTATAAACTCCTTATAAACTTAAGGACCCAATGGTGAAATATAATCACCATAATTGTTGATCAATTTGGACGGACAAAAGAGAGCAATGTTATTCAACCAGACAGAAGGCTTACAGACTATTCACGTACACCAGCTGTCTGTTGCCTGCCTTTCGGGACTGAGTGTGATTCACCGGTCCGAACTGGGTGTAATGGACGGCTGTGATTGGGTCTGTAAAGTTTTTTTTTTAATCTGGTTGAATATTATTTTCCAAAAAAGAAAAGTTTCAAGAACTTGCTTCACGTTTTCCACAACATCCAAGTATCCAACGACCCTAAACTGCTCAACAGTAAAATAAAGACCAAGAGCCAATTGGAATTCGATTAAATAAATAAGGACTTTGGATCTCCTCCAGTGCCGTCGCGCATCACAGCCGCATGCATCCGAAAGTGGATTACGATCCACTTTCGGATCAACTGCCATCGTACGGATTTGATGTGCGCGGGCCCACCGACTGGAGGAGATCTGAACTCTCCATTAAGGCGTCCCGTACGTAAGGTGACGCACACAGCCATCAGTTCGGGCTGAGTCTCAGGGACATGTCAGGTTGCCTGTTGCCAGCTGTGATGCGTCACCTTACGTAAGGGACACCTTATTGGATCAAGAAATAAGTGGAAAATAAAGAAGACAGCTACGTAAACCTCCTCCCGACCATCTAAATAGGAAAGGGCAAAAAAAAAACTTTAAAAAAAAACAATTAAGATCCAGCGGATCAAACATAGCAGAAAAAGAGCGACGGAGGGCGAAATGATCAATGACACAGAGAGAGAGAGAGAGAGAGAGAGAGAGAGAAACGAGGAGGAGAATTGTTGAATGGATCTAACCTGGCGACAGAGACGGTCCACGGGGAGACAAGCAGCTCCTCGGTGACCCGATCTTCGACGTACGTGTCTCTGACGCCGCCGCCGACGCCGACGCCGACGGCCGACTTGGTGTCCACGTCGACCACCGGCGCGCCATTGATCCCGCTCTCCATCGCGACTCCTCGTCTCGCCTTCTTTCCTCCTGCTCCGCCGCCGCAGCAGAGCACCACCACCGCCTTCGCCCTCCTCTGCGGCCCGCCGAAGCCGCTTGGTGTGGCTTCGCACTTCTGTCATATTTCCACACACGGCCTCACCCAATCAGAAGCGAGCGAAGAGCCCGATGCAAATTTGTACACACGGTGCAAAGACCGCGGGGGTTAAGAGAGATGACAAGGGGTGGGTGTCTTACCAGGACGCTGCTTCTGTTGAGGGAGAGCATGGCGATGTGGGATGTTCTGCAGGACTCTATGAAATCAGGATTTTAGGGGGGAGAGACAGAGGAGAGAGGGGAGGGCAGGACTCCCCCCTTTATATCTCTCTTTGCGTGGACGCTTCGATCGTTTAGAGAGAGAGAGAGAAATGAAGAATGAAACTATGCCAAAGAGACGAAGAGGTTAGGAGCATTAACACGTTTTTGGTTAATGGCGGAGGTTCTAACGTGCGCGAGATATGTAGGTGGCCGTCGATTGTTGAAGGTGGGTGGGTCAGTTCGACCTCGACCAGGTCGCTGGTGTTTTGGTTGGACCTTCCTTTCTCTATTGTATAATGCTGCTCAGCCCATCTGTTTTGCCAACTTTCTTTAAACCAACCTACACCGGTGCGATCAAAGCCGTCCGTTGCAGGCTTTGCAGGTAGGGGTGGGACTTGGGCGGGTCTGACCCGAACCCGACCCGCCCAATCCGAACAATAGACAAATATGGACAAAATTAGTTAAAAACTTAGACAGATTTAGACAAAAAAAGATCAAATTAATTTTAATTTTGACGGATTTGGACACTGATCTTCTCAACCCGAAAAACCTGAGGAAGTCATACACTAAGGTTGAATGCTTTGATAGTTTTTTTTTATGAAAATCAAAGACTGTCTTTTTGATGTTGAATGCTAAGAATTCATTTGAAATATGTGAGGATATAGGTTGGATTTTATATTTTCGTTATGCAATTAAAAAACAAATTTATACAATTTAAAAATCTGTTAGGTTTTTTTTTCATCTATTTATGTGAATAAGTATTTCTAATTGGGCAACCTGCCCAACTCGCCTATTATTTTACAAATTGGGCAACCCGAGGAATCCGAACAACTAGAATGGACAAGTATGAATTGGGCTTTCACAGATTCCCGGGCTTCATAAGCAAAACGGGTTAAGATTTATATTAGTCGGATTGAATATGGGCAGACCACCCTGCTTGCCCAGTGCTGAGTCCCAACCGGCAGTCAAAGAGACGGTTATGATCTGGTGCCATGTCAGGTTGGTTAAAAGAGAATCCCTGCCGTCAACACTTTATGCTCTTTTGTGTCGATCGAGAATACCATTGGTCATTTATGAGTTCAGATCTTCTCCAGTAGGTCAGGCCTCACACATCACAGCCGCACGATGGCAAGCTATCGGTAAGTGAATCGTACCCAGTAGACTGAATGCCGCAATGATGCGTGCCAGGCCCACCGACCGGGGCCGACCTAGTTGAGGAGATTCGAACTCGTCATTTATTCCTTGAGTTTTTTTTCAAAATAGCCGCCAACTCACGCTATTGCGGGGAATGGACCCAATTATTTTTTTATTACTTTTTTGGATTATTTTGACTTTGCCCTCCAAATTTTGCCTTGAATTAGACTTTACCCCCCACTTTTCATTACTTAGACTTTACCATCCAAAACTAACTGTTCCGTCAGCTCATCCCCAAAACTTTATTTCTTTTCCGTCAGCTCACCCTGTCTTAGATGGTGAGCTGACGGAACAGTTAGTTTTGGCTGGTAAATCTAATTAATGAAAAGTTTGGGGGGTAAAGTCTAATTCAAGGCAACATTTGGGGGGCAAAGTCAAAATAACCCTACTTTTTTAGCCACCTCTTTGTTGTTTAACTAAGGTATCAAAATTTAAAAAGAATTTCACCCTCAATTTTAACATAATTCAACTCTACTCCACTGATGATCTGTTTCTCCTTTCGATCGTTGATGCTTTAGGGAGTGAAACGTATGTGGCGTATACCATTTCATTGACCACGATTGAGCCATAGGATCAGGGATGGATCGGGGGCGTGGGGGGGCGATCGTCCCCCTAGATTCGAAAGAGAACCCCTTATTATAGCAGTATTAGCTATGATTATTTTAAAATTATATAAGTTCACCCCTCCTGAATTTTTAACAAAATTTTAGACCCCCCCCCCCCCCCCCCCCCCCCCACAAAAAAAAAAAGATTTTTCTAACATTCACCCCCCCAAGGTTCGATTCCTGGATCCGTCCTTGCATGAGATGAACCCTAGGGGGATGCCACCACCACTGCTTCTCGCCCACCAGCGGTTGTCATCATCGCCACCGGACTCCCCGTTGGCAACCACCGTACGGTGACCGATGGGGCGGCAGTGGGCGCCCGATGGTCGACGGTGACAGCAGAGTGGTGGTCGATGGCGGGATAGAACCAAGAGGTTCCTGAATCATCTCCAAGTTTCGCTGGAATCTTCTTCAATAGTGACCGACGGCAGTAGTAACCTGAAGTGCGCCAACGTATTTCACTATGGCGCATCAATATATGAAACGCGCCGACGTATTTCATTGTGCGATGACACATTTCATTGTGCGCTTGTGCAAATTATTTGCCCGAACAAGAATGTGTTGTGAAAGTACTTGCTCATACTTGGACTTATAGTGAGCATGATACTAGCATGCTTGGATGGATACATGATTTGGTAACCTGTTTCTTTCGATGATGAAAAGAAAGTGGGATTTAAGGTTTAGATGACTACTTGGAGTTTCAGCGACCCTTGGAGATGATTTTGAGACTTCCAAGTTCTAATTAATGATCGATCTAATTGGTGAAGATACATTTGCAAGAGAAAATCATAAGGAAATTGGCTACCGCCGTTGGCTCGACGATAAGGGCTCACTAAGTACTTCACACTATAGACATCATTTTACTGGGATCACCCCACGATCTCCGACGATAAAGAGCGGCTGAAGCAAGAAGGAATTCGAACGAAAAAAATGAACTGGCTTTGTGACTTTTTATCTATTATTTTTAATATTTAAGAATATCTTGATCGATTACGGCTACCTCCGGCTCGACATCAAGGACGTTGGGGATGAAAAATGACACCACCCCCACGATCTCCGACGACCTGGTGCAGTGGAAGCGAAAAAAATTGGTGTTATTAATGGAGTTGGTTCCCCACCTCCTCACTGGCCGAACTCCCCCACTAGGTGGTTGCCTAAAGATTAATTGTGATGGAGCAACATCTCTAGCTCATTTCGGGGCGGCAATCATTGTCTGCCAGAGGGTATAAGAAGCCATCATCACCCAACCATCTAGTTGATGTGGGGCTAACCCAGCAATATCTCCCTCATACGAGGCTAACGGTGGACAGACTCCGAGACCCCCTTCTCGAGTGGAACACAGGAAGAGGCCCAACAAAGACCAACCGAAATGGACTAGATGGCACCTAGCTCGCATGCCAATCATAGATTTCCTCACGGACCAAAGCCCTAGTCGGGTCCACCAGAGGGTATATGAAGCCATCATCATCCTGCCCCCTAGTGAATGTGGGACTAACCCAACCGAAGCATATCTTATATGGCTTTGGCTTTCTATTGGAAAATCATACCCTGTTGAGCAAGTATGTTGTCGAAGGGAATGCACTCAATATTATCAACATTCTCTCTCAAAAAAAAATATATCAACCTTCGGCATCCGGGCTAAGGGTGGGACTTGGGTGGGTTGAAGGGACTGCCCATGCCCAACCCGACTTGCACAAACCTTAACCCGTTTTGCCCGTGGAACCCGGAAAACCCGTGGAAACCCTGTGGGTGCAAAATCTGGCTAACGCCCAACGGTGGGACCCACAGTCCTACCTGGAGCCCACAAGTCCAACGGTGGGACCCGCAGCTCTGCCTAGGACCCACGAGTTCGACGGTGGGACCCGCAGTCTTGCCTTGGACCTACTTGCACTATCCAGGGTCTGGTAAATCCCCTCAGGTATTTACCAAACCCCATATATTTCAGAGAATATTTCTGGAATATTTTCCAAATAAACCAAACCTCTATAAATAGCAGACCCTGTAAATGACTCAAGGATCCAAAATTCCAGACCAGAAACCCACTTTATGTCTTCCAGAGCTCTCTGAGCTTTCTGGTTTTCAGGCTCCTTTTCCACCCTCTAACTTGTAAGAAGCACTCCTTGGCCTGTCAAGAGTAGCTCTACTTCACTCAGAGATAGTGGATTCAAAGATTGCGTCTTACCACACGGAGACGTAGGCTTCGGCCGAACTCCGTTATCACATCCTGTGTTATCTCTTTCTCTACCTTTCTATTCTACAGTGCTTGTGTGACAGCCCAGTAAGTCACAACTCAGCGCTTCGAAATGCGCCACATCCTGAAGGGTCAAACCTTCAATCGACTGTTGGAGGAGGGTCACGTACGACGGCACGAAATCCTCCCCCACAGTTTGGCGCCGTCTGTGGGATCTGAATCCTATCAACTTGCAACGTCCAAGTTTCCCAACTCCTCCGTTAGCAGCAACCGTTTGCCCGAGTAATCTGTCTGTCTCCATCGCTACTCCTAGATGGCAAAGACACCGATAGACCAGCCGGGGAAAAACAACATGCACCCAGATGCTCAGCATCCGACGACTAGCTTAATGACTCGTCGGTTCGCAATGGGCCAACACCCGGAACAGCAACTTGTTGTTAATTCAAGGAGTCGTCCGTCAGTTGATCGCACCGCCCAGGCTCAACCTCTACAGTTGCCTCAACTCGCCGACCAAATTCCTCAGCGCTTTGGGGAAAGCACACGTCTCTCCCGGTATCGATGCTCAAGTGTCATACCAAATCACAGCAGAGGACTATCAACTCTTCACCCTCATGAAGCAGAACGGTGCTCTCTTGGTGGAAATAGACTCCCTCCGACAAATTGTCGTCAAAGCAGGAACTGACCTCCTATGGTCTACCGCTGGCATCAAAGACGAAGAAGACGTCTGTCAGTCAATTGATCGATCTCCCGCTCCTTCCAGACGATCCGTTGTCGACATCCCTCGATATTCTCTCAAATCCCTCGTATATTCCTCCCAGGGCAACTGTGTGGGAGCGTCTCAATGAGTCTGCTCGCCATCCCAAGTCTCTTGGCTTCGAGTCATCCTCCAAGCCCTGCATCGTGAGGGATGTTCGGAATGATGGGCACCACTCTAAAGTTCGGCAACATTACAATGGTGATCGAACCCTATTCGGGCATCGGACGACGAGATTCACTCCAACGCCCTCTTTGCCTCCTCTTCCTCCGAGACGTCTTTCTGACCAACGAGGTGATTGTCGAAACAATCATGGCTCCGAAGGGCCACTTCATCAGCACATTCTCCGAGCCCAGTTTTCTCGAAACTGGAAAGCCCCCGCTCTTCCCAGGTTCAACTGTTTAAATAGAGATCCGACACTGCACATCCTCGCCTTCAAATAGGCACTGACACCGCACGACCACAATAACCAGGTTCTATGACGCACCTTCGCTGGCAACCTAGATGACATATCGCTGAACTGGTATCACAACCTCCCTACGGCCTCCGTAAGTCAATTCAGGGATCTGGCAGACCTCTTTGTTCAACACTATCGGCTGAACCTCAAGCCGGAGAAGAAGCTGGACTCCCTCTACCGGCTCAGGATGGGATCGGATGAAAAACCCTTTAAGAGTTCTCTCGGATGTTCCGGAATGAGCATGATGCGCTCTCCGGATATCACCTCGACGATGAAGCCAACATGCTCATATTCCAGAATGCCCTACACTTTGACTCTACATCTACGATGACCTCATCTGCAATCCTCCTACCTTCCTCGGAGTGCTATTCGATCGAATTCAAAAGGAGATTGAGGTGGAGGATGATCAAGTCGCTCGCAAGAAACGTGACCTCGAGAAGCGCCTTTCTGATAAGGCACCAACGAGACCAACAGCTCAAGCTCACAACGCTCAGGCTGAGGAAGATGGAACCTCTAAGAGACCATGACGGGCAGACGATAGACCCATAGAGCCTCAGAAGACCACGGACACCAAAGGGAAGCACCCCGTCAACTGATCAGAGTAAAAGATCGCCGACTATCAATAACTCGGAAGGTCCCTCATCTGAAATCTATGATGTAACATCTTCCGAGTTATCAATAAAATGACAGTTGTTTCAAGTTATATCGAAGACTATCAAATTCTATCTCAACTTCTACTCAACGCTACAGTTAGTTTGGTTCGCGTTGCAACACAACTGACTAACCTGCAACGGTACAAAGCTATGTGTCCCGATACATAGGTTCTACTGAAACGGCACTTCACCTAAGTTCAATCGATACAAGGGTTTCTGAGTACTCTGAATCATTGGCGTTGCACATACTCCCGTTGTCATGTAAGGACACATTCATTAATGCCACACCATAGTTAGTTCGGTTCGTGTTGTGACACGACCGACTAACCTGCAAAGGTACAAAGCTATGTGTCCTGATATATAGGTTCGACTGAAATGACGTTTCGCCTAAGTCCAACCGATACAAGGACGCTACGCTGAGTACTCTGAATCATTGGCGTCGCACATGCTCCCGTTGTCATGTAAGAACACATGCATTAGTGCCTCACCACAGTTAGTTCGGTTTGTGTTGTGACACGGCCGACTAATCTGCAACGGTATAAAGCTACGTGTCCCGATACGTAGGTTCGACTAAAACGGTGCTTCACCTAAGTCCAACCGATACAAGGACGCTACGCTGAGTACTCCGAATCATTGGCATCGCACATGCTCCCGTTGTCACGTAAGGACACATGCATTAGTGCCTCGCCATAGTTAGTTCGGTTCACGTTGCGACACGGTCGACTAACTTGCAATGATACAAAGCTACATGTCCTGATATGTAGGTTCGACTGAAATGGCGCTTCGCCTAAGTCCAACCAATACAATGGCACTACGTTGAGTACTCCGAATCATTGGCGTCGTACGTGTTCCCATTGTCACGTAAGGACACATGCACTAGTGCCTCGCCACAGTTAGTTCGATTCGCGTTGCGACACGGCCGACTAACCTGCAATGATACAAAGTTACATGTCCCGATATGTAGCTTCGACTGAAATAGTACTTCGCCTAAGTCCAACCGATACAAGGACGCTGTGCTGAGTACTCCAAATTCTTACCCCCATTGACCAGTAAGTCCAAGGTCCGGCCCTTGGCATTCGAAGGCAAAGCCCAAGACAGCAACATCGCCTCGGCCCAAGTATCGTCTTGGCATTCAAAGACAAAGTCCGAGGCAAGCTTCGCTGCCTCGGCACCTGACGAAGTCCGAGACGTTGGCACCGTCTCGACCTGAGGTGATCTTCGCCTCGGTATTCGAAGATAAAGTCCGAGGCTAGCTTTGCCGCCTCAGCACTTGATGAAGCCCGAGACATCGATACTGTCTCGGCCGGAGACAGCCTTCGCCTCGGTATTCAAAGACAAAGTCAAGGGGCAGGCTTTGCTGCCTCGGCACCTAACGAAACCCAAGACATCAGCACCATCTCGGCCCGAGGTGACCTTCGTCTTGGCATTCGAAGACAAAGTCTGTGGCAGGCATCGCTGCCTCGGCACCTAACGAAGTCCGAGATGTCGGCACCGTCTCGGCCTGAGGCGACCTTCGCCTTGGCATTCGAAGACAAAGTCCGAGGCAGGCTTTGCTGCCTCGACACCTGACGAAGCTCGAGATGTCGGCACCGTCTCGGCCCGAGGCGACCTTCGCCTCGGCATTCGAAGACAAAGTCTGAGGCAGGCTTCGCCGCCTTGGCACCTGACAAAGCCTGAGACGTCAGCACCGTCTCGGCCCGAGGCGACCTTCGCCTCGGCATTCGAAGACAAAGTCTGAGGCAGGCTTCGCCGCCTCGGCACTTGATGAAGCTCGAGACATCGATACTATCTCGGCCCGAGACAACCTTCGTCTCGGCATTCAAAGACAAAGTCCGAGGCAGGATTCGCTGCCTCGGCACCTGTAACGACCGGTTTTAGAAAGAAAAAAAAAGAAGAAAAGACAGAATAAAAAAAAAAACCCAATAAACTAAAACCTAAAACCCAACCCTTACCCGAACCCGACCCAGCCCAAACCCGAACCCCAGCCCGACCCTTCCTCTCTCTCTCCTTTCCCATCTCTTCCTCTCTTCTCTCTTCTCTCAGATCTCTCCCCCTCTCTCTCGGATTCCCTTCCTCTCTCACCCGACTCTCTCTCTCTCTCCCCCAAACCCGATCCAACCCAGCCCCCTACCAGCAGCCCCCCTACCCGCTGCCCTACCTGCCGCCCCTAGACCCTAAGCCGGCCGCCCCTTTTCTTTGACCCCTACCTCACCGGCTGCCGCCCCCTTTCACCCTATAAAACCCAGATCCGGCCCCTCTCTCCCTCCCTACGATCTCTCAATCTCTCTCTTGCCTCTCTGATCTCTCTCCTCTGTATCTTCCTCATTTCCCCTCCCTCTCTCGGTTTCTGCCGTCGCCGCCCGATGGCCGCCGCCGCTCGACGACTGCTGTCGCCCGACAACCGTCGCCGCCCAAGTCCGAGCCACCTCTCTCTCTCAAACCCATGTCTCTCTCTCTTATGCATCTCTCACTCTTTCCCTCTCCCTCTCTCGGTTTCTGCAGTGCGGCCCGATGGCCACCTCCGTCCAGGTGGGAGGCCCCCTTCGGCCTCCCTCTCTTTGCGATGCCAACTCGGCCCGATCACCGATGACCCTGATGCCGCACGACGCGATGGCCCAATCGTCGGTACCCCATCACCCCGCCACCTCGCCTCGATGCCGATCAGCCCCGATGCCGTCGCCCGTCACCGACAACCCGATCCCCTGTGCCCCATCACCCTTTCCCCGGGCCACACGAGCCGATGACCCAATCGTCGATCGCACGGCCCCGATGCCGTCGTCGACAACCCAACGACCCAAACCGCCCCATCCTCGGCCTCCCTCTCTTTGCGTTACCCCGCAACCCGACCCGGCCTTGTCACTGCCGGTCGATGCCTGCAGGCTGCTTGGCCAAGAATCTGGAGCCCTTTTCCCCTCTCTTTCTCTATGTAGGTGTGCGTGTTGTAGTGGTCGCGAGCCACCACCTCGACTGTGACGACCAAGATCCAATAGGCCAATAGCCAAGAGCCAAGACTCCTGAGGCGGGAATGCCAAGATGGATGAGGTGAGGTGAGGTGAGGTGAGGTGTACAATGCCATGAGTTAGCCCCACATCGCCTGGAGAGAAGGAGATCCTGAGCTGCTTATATAATTTCCCCTCCCAAACATAGAAGACGTGTTTTAAAGCCGTGCGCCGCTACGGATTTCGTAAGAACTCCGTAGTTAAGCGTGCTCGGGCGAGAGTAGTACCAGGATGGGTGACCTCCCTGGGAAGTTCTCGTGCGAGCACGGGCAAAGCGGACAATATCTTGTGTGTTTGGGGCGGATGTTACAAAATGATATCAGAGCCGGTTCTCCTCGGGATGGGGGGGCTAACCCTACACGAGGACGTGTAGCCCTAAGGGGGGTGGATTGTGACGACCAAAATCCAATAGGCCAATAGCCAAGAGCCAAGACTCCTGAGGCGGGAATGCCAAGATAGATGAGGTGAGGTGAGGTGAGGTGTACAATGCCATGAGTTAGCCCCACATCGCCTGGAGAGAAGGAGATCCTGAGCTGCTTATATAATTTCCCCTCCCAAACATAGAAGACGCGTTTTAAAGCCGTGCGCCGCTACGGATTTCGTAAGAACATCGTAGTTAAGCGTGCTCGGGCGAGAGTAGTACCAGGATGGGTGACCTCCCTGGGAAGTTCTCGTGCGGGCACGGGCAAAGCGGACGATATCTTGTGTGTTTGGGGCGGATGTTACAAAATGGTATCAGAGCCGGTTCTCCTCAGGATGGGGGGGCTAACCCTACACGAGGACGTGTAGCCCTAAGGGGGGTGGATTGTGACGACCAAGATCCAATAGGCCAATAGCCAAGAGCCAAGACTCCTGAGGCGGGAATGCCAAGATGAATGAGGTGAGGTGAGGTGAGGTGTACAATGCCATGAGTTAGCCCCACATCGCCTGGAGAGAAGGAGATCCTGAGCTGCTTATATAATTTCCCCTCCCAAACATAGAAAACGCGTTTTAAAGCCGTGCGCCGCTACGGATTTCGTAAGAACTCCGTAGTTAAGCGTGCTCGGGTGAGAGTAGTACCAGGATGGGTGACCTCCCTGGGAAGTTCTCGTGCGGGCACGGGCAAAGCGGACAATATCTTGTGTGTTTGGGGCGGATGTTACATCGACGACCACCTGTGGTCAGGCAGGCCACAGGCCCTCCATTATCTCTCTCTTGTATTGGTATAGGTGGGTGCCAGTGTGTGGGGGTGAGCGCCTCCTACAACAGCGACGAACCCACCGGCCACTACCCCACCCAGGGTTCACCTCGACTCCTCCCCTTTAAGTATACGTGTGTGCAAGCGTGAGCGAGTGGGTGCGAGCACCTTGACCCCAGTAATCATTCGGACGACCGACGCCGACAACTCCGAACGTCTCTCTTAATGAAGCGACCGGAATCCAACCCGAGCCAACTTTGCGGTGGTCTTGGACCACGGAGTTCGCCGGCTAGGATCCGGGCCGCCGTAAACCGAACCGACACCACTATGTGGGTCTCCTTTGCACTTCCCTTCGGATGGCCACCAACAGCGAGGCCGGTCAACCCTAGTGCGAGACCCGGGAGCATCGCAAAAACCTCCTCCCAAGCTTATTCTCTGAGGAGTGGCAGGTTTTGTAAATTTGAATGCCCTTAGTGGGCATACAATTCAAGTAATCTTATAAATTTTATTAATAAGTTAATAATTTAAAAACTCTAAATAGTGGCCCCCATCTTGAAGCGAGGCCTCTGTTGGTCCCACTTAAGTGAGTGGACCCCACTTATGTGGGTCGGCTCATTTAAGTTGGTGGGCCCTACTTAAGTGGCAAGCCCTACGGCTACGTAGTCATAGTGGCCATTACCCCTCTATGTCAATACTACCCAGTTTGGGACACGACCGGACGATGCATATTAGTTAATTTTGATCATGATTGTGTATGTCGATCAAGCCCTTTGAGCCTACACTCAAGGTTAGCGGGCCCGATCTCCTTGGGTCACACTCGCCTCAAGGTTGATGATACCGATGCGGGTCCCAACACCTTTGTGTAGCCGTGTGCGCACGAGACTGGCCCAGGGCGGCGATGATGCGCTGCTTAGCAATCACGGTTGGTCACTAGTGCGATTCTAGTGTAAACTTTTTTTTAAAAAAAAAAAGATCAAGCCCGACCGTGATCGGCTCGGCCGATTTCGCCATTGACCGATGCGGTTACGACCGTTTAGTCGGTTTAGTACAAGTAGACCCTAATATGGCCTTTGGCTTCGGTAACGCCGACTAACCAAGATGATACCATTAGAGCATCGTTTTGCGTGCCAATAGACATGTGTCGTCCGATGACGCCTAACATTCTCGACTCGGCTAACTAGGGCCTAAATCTATATTACATTACTCGGTAGCGAACATTGACCATAGGCCCATTGTGTGCATGTGTTTGGCAGTTCGCGACTGTGCTGGCCCACTCGGAGACGAAGCGGAGGTTGCTAGCAGAAGTTCGTATTCATCAACTAGGTGACATCTACTCTCTTTCTCGTGGTTTTTGATAGTGGGAAATGAGAACAACTAGGGTAGGTGTCCATGATACTGCATGCGGGTCCCACCGGGCATCGCCGCATGTGGTCACATGGACCCCTCCTTGCATGCGAAGTCGCGAGTCCGACGACGCATGCTTTAGAATATTATTAAAATAAGCATGCTTTAAAATATTAATAAAATAGTCATGCTTTAAAATATTAATAAAATAATCACAATTATTGCATGGACATCGTAATTAGATATTTCCTTAAATTAAAATATAATTTGATTAAATAATGATTACCGGGACCCACCCTACTAAAAGGAGTGGCAACCCTAATATATTGGTTCGGGGGAAGTGTAGGTCAAATCGCTTTAAGAGCGAGGTGACTTTTAGCTGTAATGCTATTATGGGTAGCGAGAGCAGTGCGGGACCCGAGTTAAACTGTTGCAAACCACAAATCTCCGTATGTACATTTTTATCTATCTTGGTATATATATAAAAGTAATTATTCGTTGTGTTGAGTTTTTGGCATTTTGTTAAAATAATAGAATATGATAATCTATATTGTGGAAAGATTGGACCTCATGCGCGCAAGGGCCGTGAACCACCCTGGGCGCACAGCTAAATATCAATAGGCTAAGGGGTCACGGGCAAGGATTGTGGTAAAGCCGATAGGAAGTGCCCTCGAGTAGGGATTGGCCTAGGAATTCCTGTCCCAGGGTAGTTGAAGACCCTAAAGAAAGCAAGTTGGGCGGTAGAGCTCCACCATGAAAGACGAAAAACCCCTTATGATCATCTGGGTGACTTTGCGCATGGTGTCGGAGTATGCACGGCGAGAGAGTTGGCCCTCTACATCGAAATAAAAGGCCCTATAGTAATGCCCGACCGGGGGCAGAATGAACAAAATATCCGGGGTTCATATTAGGATAGATGTTTTATATAATTACAAATTAACAACTAAGGAATCTTAATGTTAGGTTATGAAATTATAGAATATGGCGATCTAGTGACATTTAGATGGTAGTTTATTTTATTCTTTAATACCATAGAATACTGAATGGACTTATTGTTAGACAATCTAGTGATAGTAGGCATTGCATGAGAACATAGACTGCTGATAGGATTAGGTTATCCCTCTGTAGATATTAATAATCCGTACTATGACTACTAAAAAATAATTTAATTAGATCGGTTGTCTCATATTATTAAAGGCTACTAAGATGTCACTAGCCATTAATTTGGCTAATCTCCCAATTTTCCATTGGGGGCTACTCTTTCCCACGAGTAAACTCTCCTACAGGTACGGAGGTTCAGAAGTAGCAATGGGAGGCCAGAGCCAGAGTTAGGGTTACGATAGTGTTCTGTCTTCAGTGTATTGTTTTGTAGTTTTTCTTATTCTAGCAATGTAATCGATTGGATTGGAATAATGATTATTTAGTTTAGTCAGTGTTGTGACTGTTCATGGTGATGATCCAGCTGAATCTTCACGGTAGGCCTTTCCTCAAGGCCCAAAGCCTAGGGTAGCTCACAATGAAAAGATAAAATTTAAAATGACCTAATTGACTAGCCCCGTATATAGGACCCCTAAACCAGTGCCCGAGTGCTAAAAAGCGGGCGAGGCTACTCAGCTCGCCATCAGAGGATTGAGACTCGTGCTCCCTTAAAAGGGACTTCTGTCAGCATGTGGAGCACCGACAGGCCACACATGCTTAGAGGATAGCCCGGTTGAAGGTCGAGCGTGGGAAAAATTTTCTCTCTCTATTTTTCTTTAAATAAAAATATTTTCACAAAAATCAAGTTTTAAAATATCCCTTGTTCCTCCCCCTTCCTTCTTCATTTATGAGAGAGCTGCAGACTTGTGAGAAACCCTAATTGGTGTAGATAGGCGACCAAACACTAAAACCCTTGGTTTTTTTCTCACCTCATACCCCAAGGATCGGTTCCGGATTTTTGGGATGTGACAGCACCTGACAAAGCCCGAGATATCGACACCGTCTCAGCCAGAGGTGACCTTCGCCTCAGCATTCGAAGATAAAGTCTGAAGCAGGCTTCGCTGCCTCGATACCTGACGAAGCCCAAGACTTGACACCGTCTCAGCCCGAGGCGACCTTCTCTTCGGCATTCGAAGACAAAATTCGAGGCAGGCTTCGCCACCTCGGTACCTGACAAAACCTGAGACGTCGACATCGGCACGGCCCGAGGTGAACTTTGCCTCGGTATTTGAAGACAAAGTCCAAAGCAGGCTTCACTGCCTCGGCACCTGACGAAGCCTGAGACTCGACACCATCTCGGCCCGAGGCGACCTTCGCCTCGATATTTGAAGACAAAGTCTGAAGCAGGCTTCGCCGCCTCGGTACTTGACGAAACCCGAGACATCGACACCATCTCAGCCAGAGGCAACCTTCGCCTCGGCATTCGAAGACAAAGTCTGAAGTAGGCTTCGCTGCCTCGACACCTGACGAAGCCAGAAACTTGACACCATCTCAGCCCAAGGTGACCTTCGCCTCGGCATTCGAAGACAAAGTCCGAGGCAAGCTTCGCCACCTCGGCACCTGACGAAACCCGAGACATCGGCAATGAAGCATCGACGTTGTCTCGGCCCAAGAAGATAGCCTCGACATTCAAACACAAGATTATGATTGCTTCATCAAAAAAAAAAAAGGACCAACTTTGCATGGCATCGTATGTGATTGCTTCATCTTTTTTTCCAACAAGACATCAACGGCTACGATTCATTATCCCTTATTTTGGGTTGCCAAACTTGGTGTGGCATCCACCTAAAGCACCAACTTTGCATGACATCTCAAGGTCCCCCTCTTGCAAGACCCCCCTCTCTTGCAAGACCCCCCCATCTTAAAAGACACCCCCCCCCCCCCCCTCATGCAAGACCCCCCCTTCTTACAAGACCCCCCCTCTTGCAAGACCCCCCCCCCCCTCCGGCCACTCCCGCCGCCTGGCGTCACCTCCGGCCACCTCCCGCCGCCCCACCACCATCACCACCACCATTACCAACCACCATCCCCCCCTCCGGCCACACCCGCCGCCCGGCGCCGCCTCTGGCCACCTACCGCCGCCCCACCACCATTACCATCCACCATCACCACCACCATCACCAACCACCTCCACCACCACTACCACCACACCACCCGACCACCATCACCACCCCCTACCCGACTGACCACTGCCCTCCCGCTCTCTCTTTACCTGTGCTCCCGCGACGGAGGGGGCGCGCCCAACCAACCGACCACCATCCCCCCCCTTTTCTCCCTGCTGTGCGACCGCCCAGCCACCACCCACCACAGCCCGGCCGCTACCGCTGCCCCCGTACCCGAGCCCCCTGCGCCGCTGCCGCCACCACAGCCCGACCCCCGACTGTCCACCCTCCCCGCGACTAGTCGAGCCCAGCAACAGCCACCCGAGCCGTCGCCTCCCGGCCACCTCCCCCCCTCCCCTATTACCTTATTCATCAGACCCTACGACCCGACCCCGAAATTCCTTTTTTGCACAAAACGCCCTAGACCCTGAGATATTTGCCCAAAACCCCCCTACCGCCAATCTTGACTAAAAACACCGTTCATGGTTTTTTTTGCATAAAATCCCTGCCTCCCAGAATATTTGATCCAACCCCCTTGCCCCAGTTTCTTTTTGATTGAACCCCTTCCCATGACTTTTTACACAAAAACCCCTCTGCCCCCTACTTTTTACACAGAAGCCCCCTGCCCTGAATTTTTGCACAGAACCCCCTACCCCTAATATTTTTGGCCCGAACCGTCTTGCGCGTGGCTATTTATGTGGCCCCAGTCAACCAGGTTACCACCTACCCAACTGGGAGGGGGTAACACACACGCAGTCGGCCCCGCACAATGGGTTGGCAGACAGAGAGTAGTTGGCCCAGGACAGAGGGTCGACAGACAAACGACGGTCGGCCTCGCACAACGGGTCTGCAAACACACACCTGGTCGACCCCTGGTAAGGGGTCAACGGGCGCAACGGTCGGACCCGGACAGGGGGTCGACAAACAAATGACGGTCGGCCCAGCGCAACGGGTCGGCAGACGCACACCTGGTCAACCTCTGGTAGGGGCTCGACAGGCACAACAGTTATCCCCGGATAGGGGGTTGGCAGACAAACGACGGTCGGTCCCGTGCAACGGGTCGACAGACGCACAATAGTTGGCCTCGGACAGGGGGTCGGTAGGCAGACGACGGTCGGCCCCGCGCAACGGGTCGACAGACAGACGATGGTTGGCCCTACGCAGCAGGTCAGCAGATGCACACCCGATCGACCCCTGTCACAGGGAGTCGGCGGGCCAAACGATCGGCCTCACGTAGTGGGTCAGCAGACAGATGACCGCCAACCCTGGACAAAGGGCCGGTAGACGAGCGACCGGCTTTGTACCAGAAAATCCCAGCCAGCTAGGTTAATACCTATCTAGCTAGGAGGGGGTAACTATGGGTGCAAAATCTAGCTAATGCCTAACGGTGGGACCCACAACCCTGTTTGGGGCCCACAAGTCCAACGGTGGGACCTGCAGCCCTGCTTAGGACCCATGAGTCCGACGGTGGGACCCGCAGTCTTGCCTGGGGCCTACTTGCACTATCTAGGGTATGGTAAATCCCCCCGGATATTTACCAAACCCCGGATATTCTAGGGAATATTCCTGAAATATTTTCCAAATCAACCAAACCTCTATAAATAGTGGACCCTGTAAATGACTCAAGGATCCAAAATTCCAGACCAGAAACCCACTTCCTGTTTTCTAGAGCTCTCTGAGCTTTCTTGTTTTCAGACTCCTTTTCCACCCTCTAATTTCTTGTATGAAGCACTCCTCGGCCTGTCGAGAGTAGCTCTACTTCACTCAGAGATAATGGATTCAAAGGTTGCGTCTTACCGCACGGAGACGTAGGCTTCGACTGAACTCCATTATCACATCCTGTGTCATCTCTTTCTCTATCTTTTCTACTCTATAGTGCTTGTGTGACAGCCCGTAAGTCACTACTCAGCGCTTCGAAATGCGCCACATCCTGAAGGGTCAAACCTTCAATTGACTGTTGGAGGAGGGTCACGTACGACGGCACGAAATCCTCCTCCACAAACCCAACCCGTGCTTGCCCATTCTAGTTGCTCGGGCACCTCGGGTTGCCCAATTTGCAAAATAATTGGCGGGTTGGGCGGGTTGCCCAATTAAAAAATGTATAGTTACCCCTAACTTTGACTTAACCCCCAAATTTTTTTTGTAATAATTAGATGAAATTGGTGGTATCTCTAAATATCATATATGCATTTGGGGGGGGGGGGGGGGGGGGGGGGGGGGATAAGCCAAATTTCTTGGGGGTTAATTCTAATTTTTGGGGTAACTCTAATTGATATCATTTTAGGGGGGGTGGGTCTAGCTGGCCTATTAATACAAAGGGTAATTCAAATTGACTCCACAAAAAAAAGAGGACTTTGTGAAAAACCCAATTTAAAGGGAAATTTTATTCATACCCCAAAAATCTGTAACTAGCCCCCGCTCCCATCCGTTTCACAGTAACTTGCACAAAAAATTTAAAATATCATTTCTACCCTTATCTTATACTCCACATCCAACTAAAACCTAAAGCATAACCTTTTGGGCATCGACTGCAATTGGAAAGAAATTGCAGTCAATATTCCCCCAATCGGATTCCTCCAAACGAGATCTAACCCCTCTAACAATGGGGAAAGAAGAGACATCTCTCTCTCTCTCTCTCTCTCTCTCTCTCTCTCTCTCTCTCTCTCTCTCTCTCTCTCTCTCTCTCATGGGGCTTCAACATCGGAAAGGAATGGCGTACCTTATACTCATGGGGCTTCAACATTGGAAAGGAATGGGGTACCTTATACTCATGGGGCTTCAACATCAGAAAGAAATGTGGTATGTGGGCCATTTAACTGGGGTGTATTCAAGGTGGGATATAAGAGGAAGGGTATTTTTGGGATAAAAATGGGGTATGATCAAAGAAAACGGGGTGTGTTCAAGTTTGTTGGAAATGGGGTCTAATTACAGATTTTTGGGGTATGAATAAAATTTCCCTGTTTTTAAACTTGTCATTTATATTAAGTCATTGTTGACTTTTTTAGCCCCTACGAATAAAAATGCCCTTTCAATTAACTCACATGTAACATAGATGCAATACAATGTGTACGGCAATTGCTACAGTGATTTCACTGTAGCAATTTTCGATCGGTTGCTACAATGAAATCATTGTAGCTACTGAATTGTTAATTTGTTAATCCGAATTGTTACTCCATAATTGTTAATCTTCTACAATGATTCTGGAGCTATAATTTGAGTTTTTGAGTAACAATTCGGTTGCTACAGTGATTCCACGATAGCAACCGCACGAATTGTTATTCTAAAATTCGATTTATTACTCCAGAAATTATTATAGTAGCTACAGTGATTCTGGAGCAACATTTTGAAAAATAAAGGGAACAATTTGGGGTACAACAGTGAAAGCATTGCACTCTACAGTGATTTTACTGTAGTAACCGAATTGAAATCATTGCTACAATAAAATTATTGTAGCACTACATTAAAAACTCATGTAGCATGCACTATACACTTTTACCAAAATCCTATAGCCGGTACTATATAGGTTTTATTACTGATGGGCAAAATGGACATTAAGAAAAAAAAAATCATGAGCGGCTTCAGGCTATGGGTTTATTGTAATACAATGCAGTTAGAAGGGTCTTAGAGCATCTCCAACGGCCTCCGAAGAGAGCTCTGAAGGAGGACGTGGCTCTCCGAGCGGACTGATGGTGCCCCAACCGGCTCCGTTAGCGCTTTGAAGGCTGACGTGTCATCCCATGTGGGTCCTGTTTGCTCGGAGCCTCCAAACGGCTCCACATACAACAGAGGTCCTTCGGAGCCTCCGAACAAATAAATTAATATATTTTTTTACAAAAAACCCTTCAGCTTTTTATAAATAATTTTTTATATGTCCAACGTTGCATGCACAGTCCGATAGGGGTGAGCGTCAGTTTTGTCGGTCGGTTTCGGTGTCGGTTTTAATTTTTTCGGTTTTTGAAAAATAAAAACCGAAACCGAAATGGTCGGTTTTTGTCGGTTCGGTGTAATCGCTTTTCGGTTCGGTTTCGGTTGATATGAGGTATGCTAGAGCCCTTAGCTCTTAAATCTTGATCGTCAATTCATCACAAATCAATAAAAGATTTTGTCCTAATAGTGCCAAAATGAAATTTCAAAGCAAAATCAATCGATGTTCACTCTTTTGAAGCATTGTAGATATAACATAATTATTCCATACTTGCACTTACTGGAAACAAAAGTATTATGGCCGTTGGGTTTATGATTTAAGGAGTCGGGCCAGTTTTTTTGGTTTCAGTTTGGTGTTTTATACCCGGGAACCGAAACCGATTTAATCGGTTTTGTCGGTTGGGTTTGTTTTCGGTTCGGTTATTTCGGTTAAATTTTGGTCGGTTTCGATTTGGTTAGACGGTTCGGGTCAGTTTTTGCACAGCCCTACAGTCAGACGGTTACTTTTTATCCTTTTGATGTAAATTCGGAGGGTTTGGATAAATTACAAATATGGGGTTTTTGGTGTATAATGGCTAGAATATCCTAGCTCGAAGACCGTTGGAGGGGATCTTCTCTCAACTAAGATATTTTGATGAGGTGGCTATCACAATGAGACCCACAGTGCTTAGGCCGTTGGAGATGCACTTAGGGTTTATGATACGAAAGCTGTGATTTGTATGGATGTTTGCACTATTTAAAATTTTAAATCACCGAACTTTCAGCTCAATTCCCAAAAAAAAAGGGAAATTTTATTCATACCCCACAAATCTGTAATTAGCCCCCATTTCCAACAAACTTGAACACACCTCAATTTTCTTTTTCATACCCCATTCCTATTCCAAAAATATCCTTCCCCCTTACACCCCACCTTCAATACACCCCAGTTAAATGGCCCGCCCCAACTTGATTAAACCCAAATAAAAAACATACCCCCTTAAATATACCCCAATTATATGCACTCTTGAATACACCCCACTCTTAAATAAACCCCATGCAGTTGGCTGATACTTAAAGGCACAAGTAGAGCTGCAACTTGGGCGGGCCAACCTGAACCCAACCCGAACCCAACCCGAATTTGGGCGGGCTAATCCGAGCCCAACCCGAATTAATTCTCCTCGACCCGACAGGACCCGACACGAAATTAGCGGGTCTGGGACAAGGCTAAACGGGTTCGGGTCGTAAATGGGTCGACACGATAGACCCGTTTAATAAACGGGTCGGGTCCGGGTTTAGGGTCTGGACACGGTAGACCCGGGAAGACTCGTTTAGTATTCAACGGGTCGTGTCGGGTCGGGTCGGGTCTACCAGCAATCCAATACTATAATATGTAATACCAGTGGGTCTTTTGGGTCAGGTCGGATTGGGTCGGATCGACAAACTAAATAGATCCGGGTGGTAAACGGGTCTTACCGGGTCTTATCGTGTCTACCTATTTATTAGCGAGTCGGGTACATGTTTAGCATCTAGACACGATTAGTTAAACGGGCCGGGTCCGGGTCTAGGGGTTTTGGACACGACACGAAACTAGACACGACACGAACCCAACACGACACGACTCATTGCCACCCCTAGCTGCAACTTGGGCGGGCCAATCCAAACCCAGCCCGACTTTGGGCGGGTTAACCCGGACCCACCCCGCACAACCCGGCCAACCCGACGGGTTGGGCTTGGGCTAAGTTTAAACAAACATTGGGTTGGGTTGGGGGTACAAAAGACGCTGAGCAGGGGGTTTGGGGTACACAAAAAGGGGCATTGTTGGTATTAAAGGATTGTTGAGTAAGTTATTGAGAAACGCTAGGGATACGGGGGCTAATTACAGATTTTTGGGGTATGAATAAAATTTCCCAAAAAAAAACCTAACTTGAATTTGAATGATCTTCTGTAGTCGTTCATTTCAACACACGTGTCGGCAAATGTTTTTTTTTTTTTTACACGTTGCATTTGTTTGTGGACGACCATCACAATCAAGAGTCGTCCAATCAGGAAGCAAAGGCTGATGGTGGTGGCTCCCAATATACAATAGCCACGCATCGCCGGGAGGTCTCTCCTGCTCAATCGCTGTCTGCTGTTATGATCCGATCAAGTCGTTACGAGTGTGACACGTTCCCCCTAAAAAGACGCGGACTGAGCTGGTTAGATGTGCGGTTTACGTTCCCTGACCTGTCTTGTCATAAGACAAGTAGGGAGAGAATCATGAAAAAGAAAGAAGAAGAGAGAGAAATTAATAATTAAAGATAATATCACCACCCCCATAAACTTTACGCTGGTGGTGGTGGTTTGGGGGCATGAATGTGAACAGAGGGCTAAAGTTGTTGAGCATATGGGCTCTAGATTCAGAGGAGACACTGCCCTCCTCAGAGATCGAGGGTGAATTGGGCATGGTTTCTGCTGGAAACATAGAGAGAGAGAGATTGTGAGAAAGAGAGAGAGAGAGAGCGCGCGTGGGAAAGAGAGAAAAAGAGAGGTATGAATGGGAGAGAGATCGTGGGAACGACTCATCCGTTTGATTAGATCGGATATAGAGTTCGTGAATTTTTTTTTTTTTGATGCATCACATGCCTATATCGATTAGGTCGGGCGGATAACGTATCTTTATGCGATTTTGAGGATAACAGGGTTGTAAATAACCCGAACTGACGTACATCTTGTCATAAGATTTGGGGAGCCGTCTGATTAGGAAGGGGTCTGACTCTTCTCAATTTGTAGCTCCCTTAATTACCGTCAATTAGAGGCACTTATGCATGCCATGTGTGGCAAACACGTACGAACGCCCATGATGATCGTGAATGTTAGTAATGGTGTAGTCAGAGGATGCTCTTATGACTCTGGTGAGGGCTAAACCTTTTCTTCGTCCTACTGTTCCCTGACTAGTGCTTCCACCGACGGCCAAACCTCTTGCGAATATGGCTATTAGATACCCCCTCACGCCCCAAAACTAGGGTCGTAAGGGGACGTCCACATAGGGTATATTAAGCGGCTGTTAGGTGCCCCCTTTACCGGTGTGGGACTAACTGATGGACTTCCTCAACACGTCCCCCCCCCCCCCCCCCCCTCTTTCAAGCAGAGCACGCGAAGTGAGACATAATCGTAAGGGGTCGCATTGAGAGGGAGACGGTGAACCCAGCTCTGATACCATGTTAGATATCCTCACACACCTAAATCCGAGTCTTGGGGCGTGAGGGTATCTAACATGGTATCAAAGCTGGGTTCATCGTCTCCCTTCAGGCGCGACCCCTTCTGACTGTGTCTCGTTCCGGATGCTCCACTTGAGGGGGGTGTTGAGGAAGTCCATCGGTTAGTCCCACATCGGTAAAGGAGGCACTTTACGTCTACTTTATATACCCTCTGTGGACCTCCCCTTATGACCCGAATTTTAGAATGTGAGGGTATCTAACAATGGTGATAGCTGCCTAGCTCCTTCACCTCAAACCTAGATGATGACAATTTCCGGCATCATCTCCCACCCCAACGATGACTCCTCCGAAAATGCCACCTCCATCAATGGCAGACCTCCTCCATCTCCCACTGCAGCCGTGTCATAAGTCATCATTGATGTAGGCTCCGGATCCGGAGTTGTCTTTGAAGTTAGAGATGTTGTTTTTTACCACACGACATGCATTGGTGCCCACTAATTTGACTGCAATTGGGTTGCCCAGTGAGCGGCGTATTAGGACGATCAAACCCGTTAGGAGGACTGGCAGTGGCGATCAGAATCGACTCCTTTGTATTCCAGATTCTTCGGATTCGGAGCCCAAAGACATCATGGATTCATGATATAACCATCTAATGATAAGCATAGGCGATAGGTGAATTGCACTCATCTTAACTGCACAATTCCCATACGGCTCTGATGGCAACGAGCGTTGAATCCTGGACTCAAATAAATCCAGAGTGCAAAGGAGTGTAGGCACTTAATCCCAACTGTGCCCAGCCGGCTATGATTCTCACCGTGTCCGGACCGAGTGAACCGAGAGAAAGGATGAACCCTGGAGGAGTCGAACTCATAAGCATAATTCAAACTTTTTTAAAAAATCATAATTGAATCAAAATAATAAAATTCGGAAAACATGTGAAATGATCAGGAAAATAATTTTCAGCACAAATGGGTGTTTGGTTGATGATAAAGTGTGGTCCCATAAGAAATCATTTTGCTTTCTTTGTCAGACAACCAAACACAGCGACAAGAGACTTTCCTATCATTGTACCACCGATAGATAGATTTCTAACTAAAGATCATTGGGGAGTCATTTATCCTCTTCTTCTAGGGTTAGGGTTATGGTGATCTCCTCCCCCCGGTCTCCTCGGTCGTCGATGGCAGCACCGGAGAGGCCGGGACTTCGGTGATGGGGATTTGATCTGATCGATGTCGAAGCCTTTGTATAGATCCATCGGACCTTTCCTTTGCTCGTCTTCGGTGTCTCCCGGCCTCAAAGTATGGTGGTTCTGCTCTGCTCGGTGGTGGTGGCTTCGTTGGTCGACGGCGGTCGACAGTGACTCCTTCCTGGCGTCGAGCCTGGCTCTCCTCACTGTATGGTTTTTTTTCCCACTCTTTTGTGTTTTCTGGCAGTATGCTCTTGGTTGTAAGTTCGCCGATGTGGCGTCTCCGCCCGTAGTGGCTTTGTGGTAGTGGGGATTTGATACTCTTTGTTCTCTCTGTCGACGTGGCGATTATCAATTTGCGTCGGCCTATGGCGCCTCCTGGAGGTCCGATTGTGACCTTCCCTTGCAAGAAACCAAAAAAAAAAAAAAAAAACTTTCCTATCATTTCCTTTCTATCGACTTTTTTTCCTGCAAAACTTTCTCAACAGCTAAACACGGTCTAATTGCGGACCATGATGTATTTTGATATCTGACCCAAACTTGCTCTGAATTTTTGACGATAAAAATTACAAATTAAAACAAATGTTAAAATGATGCCAGCTTGAAACTATTTACAGTTATAATCTCTTTTTTATTCTACGTTGGATGATACAATCATTTTTTATTCGTTCTTTCTTCCCCAGCCAACAGGTGACAACACCCATCGGATGATTGCATATCGTTATTCTGGACTCATTTTATGATTGCACCGCTACAAACAGTGGTACTAAGCTCTCGATGGCCGATAGAAATTGAATAACAAAGTGTCAATGGATAGTCCCACATCGGTGAGGGAGACACGCATAACCCGCTTAATATACCCGCTATGGACCTCCCCTTACAACCCGGGTTTTGTGGTGTGAGGGTATCTAACATGGTATCAGAGCTGGCCCGTCTCGTACTCCTGCTCCCGCTCCGAGTGCTCCCCACCGATCGTGCCTTGCCACACGTACTCCGCGTGGGAGGATCATTGCCATGTGTGCTCTGCGTGAGGGGGGAGTGTTAACGGACAGTCCCACATCGGTGAGGAAGGCACCCATCACCCGCTTAATATACCTGCTATGGACCTCCCCTTACGACCCGAGTTTTGAGGTGTAAGGGTATCCAACATGGTATCAGAATTGACCTGTTTCCTGCTCCTACTCCCACTCCGGGTGCTCCCCACCAATCGTACCTTACCACGCGTGCTCCGTGTGAGAGGATCCTTGCCACACGTGCTCCGCGTGAGGGGGAGTGTTAACAGATAGTCTCACATCGATGAGAGAGGCACTCATCACCCGCTTAATATACCCGCTGTGGCCTCCCCTTACAACCCAGGTTTTGGGTGTGAGGGTATCTATCATGGTTTCAGAGCTGGGTTCACCGTCTCCTACTCATGCTCCTGCTTCAGGTGCTCCCCACCGATCGTGCTTTGCCACGCATCTCCGTGTGGGAGGATCTTTGCCACGCGTGCTCCACGTGAGGGGGTGTGTTAACAGATAGTCTACATCGGTGAGCGAAGCACCCATCACCCGCTTAATATACTAGCTGTGGACCTCCCCTTACAATCTGGGTTTTGGGGGGTGAGGGTATCTAACATGGTATCAGAGCTGATGCGGGTTTTGAGGTGTGAGGGTATCTAACAGTGGCATTGGCACTCCACCTTCCCATCTCGAAACAAAAACAAGATGAAGAGCCTATTTGGATATAACCAAATTCTAAAAACTGTTTCTTCAGAAAGCCGAAAATATGCTTATGGAAGTCATTTTGTCGGAATCCAAAATCGAGGCTCCAGATTGCAAAGCCCTTTTTTAGGATTTTGGGCTCCAAGAATCCTAGAATCAGAATCCTATCCAAACAAAGCCTTATAGGAACCTCTTATGGTTTGAAGGAACCAATATTCAACCTCAATGATAGACCTATATATAGAGCAATTAGAGATGCCATGTACCATTCCTCCTAAAGCAGGCAACTTGTCATGTTTGGGTTGGACCTAACCCTACATGTGCTTCTACAAATTCAGAATGGAAGGGTCCATATAGACTCAACCCGTACCAGTTCAAGTTTAAGAGGTTCCATGCCTGACCCATGCCCATTTGGATTTCGGGCCAATTTTGACCTTTTTTTTCTGGACCGAGCAGGCAATAAGAGGACAGAGCGCTATAGCAAGGGCTCAAAGAGATCCGAAGATCGAAACGAAGGAGACAGCGATAACTATTATTAATTCCATAATCCCATGAACATAACATCAACGGTCAGGATTTGCATGTGCAAACAAGGCACGGTGGTCATGAGGAAAAGTTCGCTCCACCATGTCCATATCAGAAGTGGAACAGAGAACCTCTCCACCATGGGAGAGATGAAGTACCACTATGCGAAGAACCCATTGGTTTTCAGGTTTTGGCTCGGATTCAGATATCATTGGGTATCAGATTGTCACCTTCTTTATATACCAATTATCCACATTCAATTGCTTGATGAAAAAATCAATATAATACACGGTAATGTCAAGGAGATCTTATGGTAAACCCTATTATCTTGGTTTAGAAGGCTATGGGTTTGGGTACAAATACAATTTGGGTAGGAGTGTGAGTCGGTAAATTTTGGACATGTACAATGAGTTTAGAGTCCAATCACATTATCTACTATGCACTTGAGCAAGTTATTAGACGACATGGTATCGGGTTTTGGGTATGGGTAATGAGGTAATCATACCCCAAAGTTGTTCGAGTAGAGTTCCTATACCAATAACCTATCCGAACTAGAGGTGGCAATCCTTGACCCGACCCGAACCTGTCCCGAAGTTAGCGGTTTTGGGCTTATCCTAAACGGATCATAAAAGTTTATTTAATGGGTCTGGTTTGGATTTGTACATATAACCCGATTGACGACCCGTTTAGTAAATAGGTCGTGTCAACCTGACCCAATCAAGCCGGGCCCAATCCAACCCAACCAGATCAAATCCAATCGGTTAATATGGGTTCTATTGATCCAATCCAAACCGACCTGACCTGATCATTTAATAAGCGGGTCGGATCGGGTCAACCCGTTTATTAGAAGTCGGGATTGGCCGGCTGCATGAGATGGTGGCGATGGTTCACCTTCTTTTTTGTTTGTTTTTGGTGTGTATGTGTGTTGCCGGATTTGGTAGTGGCTACGCCGGTGATCGGCGGATTTGGTTATCTGTTTTCTCCCTTTTAGGGCTTTATGTTGTGAGCCTGTGTGGGCTTTCTGTGGTTTTTCCTGCACGTTGATGGTCTTGATGTGTGCCGGTGTGACGTTTCCTATCGGTGGTGGTGGTCTCCCCCCCTCTCTGCTTGCGCCGGCATGTGGCACCTCTTGGAGGTCTTTTGACCCCCCTTCCAATGTACCAAAAAAAAAAGCGCGTGCATACACAGTCACACACCTTCGCTTCCCCACCGAAAAGGTGGAACCAAAGCCTGCTAACCATCGCTTTCCAATGACAGATCTTGACTTTGGCCACCTTTTCGGGGATACCGACCCACGTGCACCCTCAAGAGAGTGCCTCCGGTGGTGCTGCTTAGCAGGCCACCCCTGCCACACGCACACAGTACCATATCCTCCTTCGTCTTTTCCGAACCATGCACTGTGCACCCGGGTGATGACCACCACATACCTAGCACCCCCCCACTACCAATGTAGGCCCTCTCACTACAAGGAAAAGATTTATTGCCGACGGACATTTTTTTTACCGTCGGTAATAATATTAATATTACCGACGGTAATAAACATATCCGTCGGCAATAAACATTTAATATTTTACTAATATTTAAAATATTTATTATCGATAGTATTTTTTTATCCGTCGATAATATATTATTACCGACGGTCGTTATTATATCCGTCGGTAAAAGTAATTATTACCGACGGAATAACAATATGCCATCGCAAATAATATTTTTTGTTATTTTAGTAATTTTATTACGTATATATTAGCGACTGCCATTTCTTATCCGTCGGTATTGTAATTATACCGACGGAATATTCGTAGCCGTCGGTATAGTTATTATTATTACCGACGAAAATATTCATGTCCGTCGGTAATAATATTATTACCGACAGATGACTTATTTTCGTCGGCAATAATCCCTGCGATTTATAGCTGTTTCGATCCATTGCCTTTGTTTCTCTATGGATCTGTTCCGCCCCCTTCCCCCCCGCCCCCACTGATTTCGATTCCCCCCCCGGTCCCCTTAGGCGCACCCCCCCGTCCCCTGGCCTCCCCTCCAGCGCGCCCCAGCCTCCTCCGGCTCACCCCCCCCGGTCCCCCGGTGCCCCCCTCCCCTCCCCGGTGTTTCGATCCCCCCCTCGGCGCACCTCCGGCTCCCCCTCCGGCTACCTCTGGTGAGTCCCCTCCTCCTCCTCCTCTCATCCTCCTTCTCCTCCTCAATTCAATTATAAAAGATGAATCTGAGCATAAATAAAAAGAAAGCATTTTCGAATAAAGGAATATTGAGAAATTTGAGAGTAAACTCCCAAAGTAAAGCAAATAAAACCAAGATTTCATGATATTGGAGCACATTAAACTCCCAAAGTAGTCGAATCTTACAACTAAGTTGAAACATCTGTTAGAGATGCATCTACATTAGTAGCACATTCATTGTTATTCTTGTATTATCTTTACACATTTCCTGGAGACCAACATGCCACTACCATGATTGAGGTATTTGCTAGGATAAGTCAACCATAATACACCCACTCGTGGGCAATGACAACAACGTTTGCCCAAGTGGGTTGAGTAGCACACAGGGTGGTGGTGCTCACCGAGAAGTCCATCCTTATATCACTGGATACCATATTCGACGTTGCTATTCTCAGGTCAAAGCCTTCTTTCTGGAAGTGAAGAACTAGTGCCATTGGATTGCTTACCTTGTTTTGTAACCATTAGACGGTCATACCTCAAAAAATCAGTGTATTGGTTTGCTTCATCTCCTCTATCTCCCTTTCTAATTTTCTTTTTATTTATTTTCCCAATCCATAGGTTTTATTCTACCTAGCTGCCATGTATTAAAGGTCCCCATGGAGTGCCTACCTAGGTAGGAGATCCATATTCAATTGGTTTAGGGTTTTAGGTTTTAGGATTTAGGGTTTAGGTTTTAGGGTTAGGGTTTAGGTTTTAGGTGTTTAGGGTTTAGGGTTAGGGTTTAAGGTTTTAGGGGTTAGGGTTAGGGTTTAGGGTTTTAGGGTTAGGATATAGGAATTTAGGGTTTTAGGTTTTAGGATTTAGGGTTTAGGTTCTAGGGTTAGGGTTTTAGGGTTTAGGGGTTTAGGGTTAGGGTTTAGGTTTAGGGTTTAGGGTTAGGGTTTAGGTTTAGGGTTTAGGGGTTAGGGTTTTAGGGTTAGGGTTTAGGGTTTTAGGGTTTTAGGGTTTAGGTTTAGGGTTTAGGGTTTAGGGTTTAGGATGTTACATTGGCGAAGTTAAAAAATATATTTTTTTAACCTAAACCCTAAACTGGATTGTTTCATATGTAAATTGGACTGTTAGAAAATGAATATCTTATTGTTTCATATGTAAATCAAATTGTTTCATATATAAATCATATTGTTTCATATGTATATCATATTGTTTTATACTGTTTCATATGTAAATCAAACAGTTCCATATTGTTTCATATGTAAATCATACAGTTTCATATGTAAATCAAACTGTTATTTATATCATATTATTTTGTATAGAAAAATATTATTGCTTTCAGATGGTATCACGGTCGTGGGTTCATAGAGGCAGGGGTGGGCTAGCTCGAAGCACTCCGGTTGCCACCCCAGGGTCCGAGGCCGAGCCCTCCGGATCTACTAGTGATGTTCCTTTCTCCATACCAGCTCCTGAGGTCATATCCTCCGGAGTTTCGAGCAGCGCTCAGTACTCGGCTACAGCATCTATGCCCACAGGTAATGTTTAGATCTAAAGTTTTATACATGTTATAAATACTTGTTAAATACTGATGTAAATTTTATTTGCAGGATCGAGGATCGCCAGGCACGTAGGCGATCGGGGCGTGACGATGACCCGGCACTTGTCGAGCTTACGCGAGCCGCTTTCCCTATAATATAACGATAGGTCCTTTGTGGGTGAGCATGCTTCTGACGCCACCACGTGGGTCGGTATGATAGTACGGGAGGAGAGGAATGCCCCTATTGTGGGGATAAAGGGGTGGAAGAACATCGATGCATCCTATAAGGAGAGAATGTATCAGGTCTTTTTGGTACGTTAGTTTCATTAAAACATTTTAGAATAATATCGTACTACTTTATAATTTGTTTTGATAAAATTACTTGTTTCTAAATCGATTTTACAAGAGAAATTTAAATGGAAGAACATAGAAACCGACACCAATCGGGAGGACTTGTGGAAGACGATGAGTGAGCGGTACAGGGATTACAATCATGAGCTCTTCCAGCTTTACGGTTACTTGGTCGGCGAGCCGGTTGAGGAGTTACAGGCTGCGGCCGTGATGAGAGACGCGCCACCGCTACACGTTCTACAGTTTTTGGTCGCTCACTGGGCCACCTCTCAGTTTCAGGTATAATTATTATTTTGTTGATTCGTACTTGTTTTATTGTTATAATAAAAATTTGTATTAATGTTTGAAAATTTAATCGATTGACACATGCGAGTTTTGCTAAAGACAAGCAGAATAGAAATGCCTCGACGACACCTGCTCCAGTGAGGAGGAGGACCTCCATGCCCCAGCTTGCCCAGCAGCTGGTAAATGATACAAACATTTCATTGTTTAAAGCTATATAAATCTTATATTAACTCATCTATTTATTTTATATGTCAAAAAACAGATACAGTCCTTGGGCCACGAGCCTAATCGGATTGACCTTTTAAGGCCTCTAGGAGGCGGCGTACCGATGGGGCATTTATGGACGACAGGGTTGCCTCTCAAGTTGTAAGTAATTAAATTACTGTTAATATATTCGTATATGTATGCCATCAAATATCATTGAATATAATTGGTTGTTTTCATATAGGAGAGAATGCGACTTATGGTGACCCCGTCGGGGCGAGGCCGACACTTCCTCTAGCTCAGTATCTGTCGACTCGGCGATGGATACTGTGCTCAGACCTGCCACGCACGATCGCGTCCTCTGTACGGGCCTTGGAGTCACACCCTCCTCCTACTTTGGACGAGAGGGTATGCGCTCGAGGGCACGGGACACACAGACCGGTGCTATCACTCAGTTGCAATTTGTGCTAGACCTGGAGCGCGAGTAGAGGCAGGCCCTCTAGCATAAGGTTGAGGCGGAGCGCGAGCAGAGGCAGGCCCTCGAGCACAGGGTTGAGGCGGAGAGTCAGGCCCTAAAGCGGCGAGTTGAGGAGGAAAGAGAAGCTCGCAGGGCATTGGAGCGTCGGCTTAATGAGTTCATGAGCCGGTCTAGCGGTGGCTCATGCTTATGATCAGGTACTTACTAATCTTTATAACATTAATATAAAATATGGATCTTACTAATTTGAGTTTAGATCATATTATCACGCTAAAATGCTAATTTGATGATCCGATCGAATCCAAACCTATTTCAAATCCGAAACACGATAACTTATGATTTTTCAATGCTTAGACTCTAAATCGGTTAATCGGAGCATAAATTATTAAAATATTCAATTAGAACTCCCTCGTAAGTCCGAAATACAAAATAATTCCAAGTACAAATTATCGGATACCGATCCGATGATGATCCGATCGAATCCAAACATATTTCAAATCCGAAACAAGCTAACTTATGATTTTTCAACGCTTAGACTCTAAATGGGTCAATCGGAGAGTAAATTGTTAAAATGTCCAATTAGAACTCACTCGCAAGTCTGAAATACAGAAAAATTCCAAGTATGAATTATCGGATGCCGATCTGATGACGATCCGATCGAATCCAAACCTATTTCAAATCCGAAACACGCTAACTTATGATTTTTCAACGCTTAAACTCTAAATGGGTTAATTGGAGCGTAAATTGTTAAAATATCCAATTAGAACTTGCTCGCAAGTCCGAAATACGAAAGAATTCCAAGTACGAATTATCGGATACCGATCCGATGATGATCCGATCAAATCCAAACCTATTTCAAATCTGAGACACGCTAACTTATGATTTTTCAACGCTTAAACTGTAAATCAGTCAATCGGAGCGTAAATTGTTAAAATATCCAATTAGAACTCACTCGCAAGTCCTAAATACGGAAAAATTTCAAGTATGAATTATCGGATGCCTATTCGATCAAATCCAAACCTATTTCAAATCCGAACCCGCTAACTTATGATTTTTCAACGCTTAGACAGGTGAGCATAAATTGTTAAAATATCCAATTAAAACTCGCTCGTAAGTCCGAAATACGAAATAATTCCAAATACGAATTATCGGATGCCGATCCGATAACGATCCAATCGAATCCAAACATATTTCAAATCCAAAACACGCTAACTTATGATTTTTCAACGCTTAGACTCTAAATGGGTCAATCGTAGCGTAAATTATTAAAATATCTAATTAAAACTTGCTCGCAAGTCCAAAATATGGAAAAATTCTAAGTACGAATTATCGGATGCTGATCCGATCGAATCCAAACCTATTTCAAATCTAAAACACGTTAACTTATGATTTTTCAACGCTTAGACTCAAAATGGGTTAATCGAAGCGTAAACTATTAAAATATCCAATTAGAACTAGTTTGCAAGTTCGAAATATAAAAAAATTCCAAGTACAAATTATCTGATACCGATTCGATGACGATCCGATCGAATCCAAACCTATTTTAGATCTGAGACACGCTAACTTATGATTTTTCAACGCTTTGACTCTAAATCGGTCAATCGGAGCATAAATTATTAAAATATCCAATTAGAACTCGCTCGCAAGTCCGAAATATAGAAAATTTCTAAGTATGAATTATCGGATGCCGATCAGATGGCGATCCGATCGAATCCAAACCTACTTCAAATCCGAAACACGCTAACTTATGATTTTTTAACGCTTAGACTCTAAATGGGTTAATCAGAGCGTAAATTATTCAAATATCCAATTAGAACTCGCTCACAAGTCCAAAATATGAAATAATTCCATGTACGAATTATCGGATGCCGATCAGATGATGATCTGATCGAATCCAAACATATTTCAAATCTGAAACACATTAACTGATGATTATTTAATGCTTAGACTCTAAATCGGTCAATTGGAGCGTAAATTGTTAAAATATCCAATTAGAACTCGCTCATAAGTCCGAAATACGAAAAAATTCCAAGTATAAATTATCGGATACCGATCCAATGATAATCCGATCGAATCCAAACCTATTTCAAATCTGAGACACACTAACTTATGATTTTTCAACACTTAGACTCTAAATCGGACAATCAGAGTGTAAATTGTTAAAATATCCAATTAGAACTCGCTCGCAAGTCCGAAATATGAAAAAATTCCAAATACGAATTGTCTGATGCCGATCCGATCAAATCCAAACCTATTTCAAATCCGAAACATGCTAACTTATGATTTTTCAACGCTTAGACTCTAAATGGGTCAATCGGAGCGTAAATTGTTAAAATATCCAATTAGAACTCGCTCGCAAGTCCGAAATATGAAATAATTCTAAGTACAAATTATCGAATGCCGATCCGATCGAATCCAAACATATTTCAAATCTGAAACACGCTAACTTATGAATTTTCAATGCATATACTCTAAATCGGTCAATCAGAGCGTAAATTGTTAAAATATCCAATTAGAACTCGCTTGTAAGTCTAAAATACGAAAAAATTCCAAGTACAAATTATCGGATACCGATCCGATGACGATCCGATCGAATCCAAATATATTTCAAATCCGAGACACGCTAACTTATGATTTTTCAACGCTTAGACTCTAAATCCATCAATCGGAACGTAAATTGTTAAAATATCCAATTAGAACTCGCTCGCAAGTCCGAAATATGGAAAAATTCCAAGTACGAATTATCGAATGCCGATTCGATCAAATCCAAACCCATTTCAAATCCGAAACACGCTAACTTATGATTTTCCAATGCTTAGACTCTAAATGGGTCAATCGGAGCGTAAATTGTTAAAATATCCAATTAGAACTCGCTCGCAAATCCGAAATATGAAATAATTCTAAGTACGAAATATCAGATGTCATCCGATGACGATCCGATTGAATCCAAATATATTTCAAATCCGAAACACGCCAATTTATGATTTTTCAACGCTTAGACTCTAAATCGGTCAATCGGAGTGTAAATTGTTAAAATATCCAATTAGAACTCGCTCGCAAGTCCGAAATACAAAAAAATTTCAAGTACAAATTATCGAATACCAATCTGATGACAATCCGATCGAATCCAAACCTATTTCAAATCCGAGACACACTAACTTATGATTTTTCAACGCTTAGACTCTAAATTGGTCAATCGGAGCATAAATTGTTAAAATATCCAATTAGAAATCGCTCGTAAGTCCAAAATACGGAAAAATTTCAAGTACAAATTATCGAATGCCGATCCGATGACGATTCAATCGAATCTAAACCTATTTCAAATTCGAAACACACTAACTTATGATTTTTCAACGCTTAGACTCTAAATGGGTCAATCGGAGCGTAAATTGTTAAAATATCCAATTAGAACTCGCTCGCAAGTTCGAAATATGAAATAATTCCAAGTATGAATTATCGGATGCTGATCCGATGATAATCCGATCGAATCAATACCAATTTGAAATCCGAAACACGCTAACTTGTGATTTTTCAACGCTTAGACTCTCAATTTATCAATCGGAGGGTAAATTGTTAATATATCAAATTAGAACTTGCTCGCAAGTCCGAAATACGATAAAATTCCATGTACGAATTATCGGATACCGATCCGATGACGATCCGATCAAATCCAAACCAATTTCAAATCCGAAACACGCTAACTTATGATTTTTCAACACTTAGACTCTCAATTGGTCAATCGGAAGATAAATTATTAAAATATTCAATTATAACTTGCTCGCAAGTCTGAAATACGATAAAATTCTAAGTACGAATTATCGAATGCCGATCCGATGATAATCCGATCGAATCCAAACCAATTTCAAATCCGAAACACGCTAACTTGTGACTTTTCAATGTTTAGACTCTCAATTGGTCAATCGGAGGGTAAATTGTTAAAATAGTCAATTAGAATTTGCTTGCAAGTCCGAAATACGATAAAATTCTAAGTACAAATTATCGTATGTCGATCTGATGACGATTTGATCGAATCCAAACCAATTTCAAATCCAAAACACGTTAACTTGTGATTTTTCAACGCTTAGACTCTCAATTGATCAATCGGAGGGTAAATTATTAAAATAGCCAATTAGAACTTGCTCACAAGTCCAAAATACGATAAAATTCCAAGTTCAAATTATCGGATGCTGATCCGATCGTATCCAAACCAATTTCAAATATGAAACACACTAACTTGTGATTTTTCAACGCTTAGACTCTAAATTGGTCAATCGGAGGGTAAATTGTTAAAATATCCAATTAGAACTTGCTCGTAAGTCCGAAATACGAAAAAAAATTCAAGTATGAATTATCGGATACCGATCCGATGACGATCCGATCGAATCCAAACCAATTTCAAATCCGAAACAAGCTAACTTGTTATTTTTCAACGCTTAGACTCTCAATTGGTCAATCGGAGGGTAAATTATTAGAATATCCAATTAAAATTTGCTCGCAAGTCCAAGATACGATAAAATTCCAAGTACGAATTTTCTGATGCCGATCCGATAATGATCCAATTGAATCCAAACCAATTTCGAATCCGAAATACGCTAATTTATGATTTTTCAACGCTTAGACTCTCAATTATAGATAGAAACTATTTTTTTAAACAAATACATGTTAAGTGCAGGATGTGTAGCATCAAGGGATGAGAGCACTAGCGTTGGTGCCGGGCAACGTGGGGCGGTTGAGATAGGGCACGCAGCTTCCCTTAGTTTTGGATTATGTAAAAATAATTTTATAATAAATATGTGGTCATTTTTTGGTCTTGTCTATAATTGTCTGGTATTATGGTAATATTTGATAAATTACGGTATTATTTGATAAATTGTGGTAATAGTTGATTTAGTCAATTATGATAATATTTGAATATATTGTGGTATTATTTGATAAATTACGGTAATATTTGATAAATTATGGTAATAGTTGATTTAGTAAATTATGGTAATATTTGAATACATTGTGGTATTGTTGTATATCACAGGAATTAAAAAATATTATTTAAGTAATTTTTTTTAAAAAATCATGTTTTTTTGCCGACGGAATTTATGACTTCCGTCGGTAATAAGCTATTTTAATTTTTTAAATAATTTGTATATTGCCGACGGAATTTATAACGTCCGTCGGTAATAAACTTATATATTGCCGACGGACAGAAATATTCCGTCAGCAAAAAGCTTATATATTGCCGACGGACGCTAATATTCCGTCGGCAAAAATCTTTTATATTTATAATTAAATATTCATATATTACCGACGGACACAAAATATCCGTCGGTATTAATTATTAATACCGACGGATATTTTGTGTCCGTCGCCGATTTTTCCCGACGACTTTTTTTTTCTGACAGACTAGCGATGGAAATGACTTCCGTCGCGATAAATCTTTACCGACGGAAAACTAACTTTACCAACGGATATTTTTCGTCGGTGAAAACTGTTTTTTTTATAGTGGATCTCCTCTCCCCATGAACCATCGTGAACCACCAACACCACCACCTCCTTCTCCAACTCCGCCACACCCCTACTTTCAACATGCACTACTCGACCATGACGAGTGGTTTGACTCCTCTTCCGAGGCTGTTGTTGTAGTGGCTCTAATCTGTCATGTCACTACAACAGAAACGATCAAATCAAGCCTTATAAGTGGTGGTCACCATATAGCCGTCATATTTGAAGGTTTTTTCGACGAACAGGGAAGCCCGTCGCCAGTGGCGGAGCCAGGAATTCACTGTAGTGGGCGACATTTGCTTGGTTTTAAAAGTTTCATCCAATTTCTACCAACAAAGGATTTGAATTGATACCTTTCAAAAAAAAAAAATGAATTAACTACAAAAACATTTTGCTTTCAGTTTATAAGCACACAAAAATCTTCCATCCAAAAAAACATTAAACAAAAAATCATGAATAACTAGAGAGAGAGAGAGAGAGAGAGAGAGAGAGAGAGAGAGAGTAGGGTTTCGGTCGGTGCTACAGGTGGGCCACACTCTCTGGTCATGTCGCCAGCTGTGGGTTTTACCCACTTAAAATTAGCTCAAAAACACTTAAACCCCTTAGTTTTTTTTGTTTCAAATGGCTCCTTAAAGTTTGAAATGTTAGCACAATACACCCTTTTGTCAACTACTTAATTTCCTCATTTGGTAATCTTTATCTGATCAAAACTGAATTGAAGGGGATAAAATGTAGTTTTTAAACTATAAGGGGGTTAAGTGTCTTTGAGCGAAACTTCAAAGGTGCAAAATGTAATATATTTACTGTGTTTTTTTGTTTTTGTTTTTTGACAAACACATTGATAAAACAGACCCATGAAGTGGGGGTGGGGTCCAGTGCTCAATGCTTAATTGGTGTGAATGCCGATGCACTGAGCCCTGATCCCTGATCCCCACCTCCATTCCATTGGTCTGGATTGCCAATGTGTTTGTTGATGAAGATTATACAAATAGTATTACTCTTTTTTTTGAAATCTCAGTGGGAGCAGATGGCCCCACTGGGCCTATGTCAGCTCCGCCCCTGCCCGCCGCACATAATGAGGTTAATACGGCGGCCTATGCATTCAGCCACAAAAACTAGGCCTATTCTGGTGGCTTGGGCCTTTGCCGCGCCTAATAAGTTTAATTCCAGCAGCCTGGGCTGCCAAATTAGTTACCTAGGCCACTCTCGTCTAATTCGGCATCTGGCCCATCCATTTAACCATAAAAAAGGTAGCCCGCTGAATCCGCTAATTTTTTGGTTTTAAACAATATATAGAATATAAGGTTAATGAAGGCACACGTGACACCTAACGCTGTTGATTATTGTATGCTTTTGTCTTCTTTGTGATTAGGGATCGAATTTGGTGCCAAGTAAACTCAAGTTTATTCGCGGGTGGGTTCAGGTCCAGCTCGAGTCTAGTTGGCATCTTTTATTTTAATAGTTTTTTTAAAAAGGAAATCCGGCGAACAGATCCCACCGAATATGAGCATCAATTTCGGGAGCCTTGTCGCCTTAAATGTATAACCAATTTCGGGGGCAGGCCGAGTATAGCTTTTGCGACTAGGATAAGTGGCGGTTAGACCGCCGGTTTAAGGCTTTTGTGTCCATTTTGGCCGCCGTTTAACGGGTGATTTGTTGTAGTGTGTTCTTCGGCCGAGAGAGAGAGAGAGAGAGAGAGAGAGAGAGAGAGAGAGAGAGAGAAGCAAGGACGGATCCAAAAATCGAATCTTGGGAGGGGCGAATATTAGAAAAATCTTTGTGTGTGTGTGTGGGTGGGTGGGGGGGGGGGGGGGTCTTAAATTTTGTTAAAAATTCAGGGGGTGGGGGGTGGGGGGTGAACTTATATAATTTTAAAATAATCCTAGTTAATACTACTATAATAAGGGGTTCTCTTTTGATTCTAGGGGGCGATCGCCCCCACACGCCCCCCCTGGATCCATCCCTGGAGAGGAGTGTGCCGATCAATACCTCCCAATATTTAATTCAAGTTCGGGCATATCCAATCCTTACTCAAACCCTTACTCATATTTGAATTTTAATAAATAACTCCAAAATTAGATTCAGTTCTTTACTCAAAATAAAACTCAAACCAAATTGAGTTTTACTCAATTTTTTCACCAAATCTAGCGAAACTCAAATCTTATACCAAATTCCCAAAGGTCATCTCCAATGCCTTTCTATTTACAGCATTATATATAAAGATTTAATATTTTATCCAAATCTGAATAAAAAGCTCCAAAATTAGCTCCATTCTTTACTCAAACTTAGGGCAACTCCAGCCCTTACCCAAATCTTTTTTTTTTGCTATAAACCCTTACTCAAATCATGACTCATATTTGAATCGGAGTAAAAAGACCTAAAACACTACTCCAGTCCTTTACTCGGACTTATACCAATCCAAGTTTTACTCAAATTTAATTCTCACCAAATCGGGGAGACTATCTCATACCAAATTCCCAACGGTCATCTCCAAGGGTCTTTCTATTTACAACGGACCTGTTTAGATTAGCTTCCGATTCTAAAAAAATTGATTCCTGATAGAATCTAAGAATTCATTCTGCTAGGAATTAGCTTCTGGATTATGTTGAGAATCTGATTAATGTTTGGATTGAGTTTTCAATAATTGATTTTAGCCTGTCTAGAAGCTAGAATCCTGTTTGGTAAAAACAACTTCTGATTCTCAGATGTATCAATTACCATGACGTCCTTACATGTTGCATTAATCAGAATAGTCTAGACTTGACTATTTGACCAGGATTGCTAACCCGGACTAACCATCCATATTTCATAAAAACACAAGACATAAAATATGATAAAATTGAAAGTACGCAATAGTTATTACATAGACATGCTTCAAAAATTTCCAATTATAACAAATTATCAACATATCAACTTTCAGACTTTAGCAAATTCCCAATTAAAACAAATCCTAATCTAGAGAATTGAGGATTTTGATCTTCAAAAATCCCCAATTATAACAAATTTTCAACATATAGTCACAAATCCCCAATTAAAAATACTCTAATGTAGAGAATTGGCGATTTTGATTTTCAAAATCCCCAATTTCCTGAATTCGGCTTTGTCAAATTTGTTGTCAAATCCCCAGTTTTCCTAATATTGCATGCGTCGAATTAGAGAGAGAGAGAGAGAGAGAGAGAGAGAGAGAGAGAGAGAGAGAGAGTCACAAGTGGGAGGGAGAACTTCAGTCGATATTTGGCGCCAATTCGTCTCTCGTAGGTGTCTCGAGTTCGGTCGTCTGGTTCTTCGTCGTCGGAGTGGAAAGCGATAGATCACGAGAAAGAAAAGCAGCACGGGCATCTCCACCTTCGGTCTTCACACATCCCGATTTTGTCCTCTGTTTTTTTTAAAGGGCAAAAGAGTCTTTTGCTGGGATTCCCGAAGGAAGTTGAGATCACGAGTGGGCCAAGGGGTGCTTCTACGTGCCAATACAAATCGTGCAACAATCGGATTTTGGATTATGTCGCAAATCGGTTTGGGAGGTATTATCCAAACATTGATTTTCCCATAATCCGATTCGTGGTAAAATTCAAAATCGGATTCTGGTCGCAAGAAGCAATGCCAAAGAGTGCCAACGCTAACAGTCTAGTTTTTACTCCAATATGAGTAAAGCTCCAAAATTAGCTCCAACCTTAATCAAATCCATACCAACCCACTTCTATCCTGAGCATCTCCGGCTCTTACTTAAATTTTTTAAGGGGACTTAGTGATAGCTTTCTAACAAAGGTATCAACTTGCAATAAGCCCTCCTACAAGTTTGGTATTACAATAGCTCCATTCTGAAATTCCGCTGAACCAAATAGAAAAATAGGACAATAACACCTAGTCCAAGTTCATTAAATTTACATTTCCTGCCATCAACTAAACATGAATAATTTTTTGCATGAAAATTAATTGAAATTACTCCAGATTGTCGATTTAAAACCACAAAACCAATTTTCTTTTCTGTATATTTTTATAAAAAAATAAAAATTATTCTATCAACCGACCAAATAGTTACTAATTTTTTACCTAATTGTTACTCTTTTATGTATGAGATAGAATCAACTTGGTTTCGCAGTTAAAAGCATTTTGATCACAAATAAAATTATATTGTAACCAAATGAGTAGAAATACCACTACAATCAATCGACAATTAAGGCACTTTACTATATCAAATTGTTATTTTTTGCTAATGATCGTTACCCTTTATATTTAGGTTTTTTACAAATCAACCCTTGTAATATTCTCTATTTACATATAAATCCCTATAAAGTTAATATTTACATATAAACCCTTAAATTATCCACTATTTATATATCGACCCCTATCGTTAGTTGCAATCCAAAATAAAGGAATGTTTTCAAAAAATGTATTCATTTGGTTCTTATTTCATTATTTAAAAGGGAAATAACGGATTTACCATGGTTTTAATTACTTAAGTTGACTTATCTTTATTGAACATGAACTTAATCCAAAACAAACACAGACATAACCCGAATCTAACTTGGACCTAATCCGAATAATTCTCACATTGGAGGGGTATTTACAGAGTTTAGGTAAAATATTAAGTATGAAATCAAAAATATTCTCTCGTTTTGGATATCAGCTAACTGCGGGGGTCAATATGTAATATTTGAATGGATTGATGGGTTTATATGTAAATATCACTTTGATAGGGGTTTATATGTAAATAGCAAACATTGCAGGGGTTAATTTGTAAAAAACCCTTATATTTAGGGTTAAAATTTTTATTTAAAAAGTTTCGTTATTATATGTCCACGGTAGGAGTCCGCATTAGCCAAAACTAACAGATTTTTGCTCTTTACGAATTATTACTGTTTTGCTATGATTGTTACACTTTATTTGTAAGGTTAAAGCTGTCATTTAAAAAAATTTGCTATTGTATGTGCGCAGGATAAGAAGCTCGTGTTAGCCAAAGTCCAACTACAAGGGCTTAACATTAATTTAAAACTTGACAAACCCTTAATGTTAAACGGATACCTTTTTAAGGAGCTAATGTTAATAACCCTAATTATTTATCCAAAATCTAAATATAAGAAAAAAAATTTTACTAACCGTTCGTTCGCTGAAGTGTAGAGAGCCATCCGATCTAAACGTCACACAATTGAATCTCCTCCCAAGTCTTCCAAACATAGGGCTGGCAATTTCGGACCCGACACGGCAGACCCGACACGACCCGACACGAAGTTATCGGGTCTGGGTCAGGGCTAAACGGGTTCGGGTCGTAAACGGGTCGACACGATAGACCCGTTTAATAAACGGGTCAGGTCCGGGTTTAGGGTCTGGACACGGTAGACCCGGGAAGATCCGTTTAGTATTCAACGGGTCGTGTCGAGTCGGGTCGGGTCGGGTCTCCCCGCAATCCGATACTATAATATATAATACCAGCGGGTCTTTCGGGTCAGGTCGGGTCGAGTCGGATTGGGTCGGATCAGGTCAACTGAATAGTCCGAGTGATAAACAGGTCTTACCGGGGTCTTATCGGGTCTACTCGTTTATTGGCGGGTCGAGTACGGGTTTAGGATCTAGACACGATTAGTTAAACGTGTTGGGTCCGGGTCTGGGGTTTTTGGACACGAACACGACTAGACACGACACGAACACGTCACGACCCGACCCGATTGCCACCCCTATTCAAACATGCCGCAAGCCAAACACAGCTGATTCTTAACCAATGTTTTTCACATTTTCCTTTGGGTATGTTCTTTTAGTTTCCTAGGAAATAAAATAAAAGAAATAATTTTTATAAAAATTAATTTTTGTAGAATTTTTTTTCATGCCGTTTAATTTTCTTTGTTCTTTTAACAGAAAAATAAAAAGAAGAAATCAAACACAGTAAAAATTTATTTTTTTTAAGCAGAAAAATAAAGGAAAAAAAAATTTCAAACAGATTTAGTAGGAAAATAATTTCCTTCCTAATTATGGAAATACATCCATCCGAAAATTCTCTTTTCACACGATGTAGTCGATAACACCAAAATGTTGGACAAAAATCCAATTTCCACTTATTAATCTTTTTCCGCGGTTATTTTCCGCGCAATAGAACGTACCCTTAGAAAAATCAGTTTTCGGTCTAGTTTGGATTTAGAACAAGCAAAGCAAAGCAACAAAATAGAATGGCCGGAGATTTGTTCGTGGACTGCCGAATCCCGCAGCAGAGGACCATTGGAGGGGTCTTGTTCCCGGCGGCCGTGGTCCCCGCCGCCGTGGAGCTCGACTTCCGCCGGTTCGTGGAGGCCGTGAGGGAGGACAAGCCCCGGCTGGAAAGGCTGCTCCGCTCGAGCGGGGCGGTCCTCCTGAGGGGCTTCCCCGTGAGGACCCCCGCCGACTTCGACCGAACGGTGGACGCCTTCGGGTACGAGGAGCTTCCCTACGTCGGGGGAGCCGCCCCTCGCACCAACATCGTCGGCAGGGTCTTCACTGCTAACGAGTCCCCACCCGATCAGAAGATCCCCTTCCACCATGAGATGGCCCAGGTGAATCCCAATGACTCGTCTCTCTCTCTCTCTCGATTGAGGGAGGGACTTTTTGATTGTCAAGAAATTACATCTGATACTGATCACCGGACTGTCAAAGCTCTTAAATTGAAGCTGTTTTATCGGTTTAACGCGAGTTTCCATCTCTCTCTCTCTCTCTCTCTCTCTCTCTCTCTCTCTCTCTCTATAGAAATTACATTTGATACTGATCACCGGAATCTCAAAATTTTGAATTGAAGTTGTTTTCGGTTTAACGATCTAGTCTTCATCACAGGTTCCCGAGTTTCTATCCAAACTCTCTCTCTCTCTCTCTCTCTCTCTCTCTCTCTCTCTCTCTCTCTCTCTCTCTCTCTCTCTCAAGAAATTACATTTGATACTGATCACCGGATTGTCAAAACTCTATAATTGAAGTTGTTTTATCGGTTTAACGATTTAGTCTTCATCACAGGTTCCCGTGTTTCCATCCAAATTGTTTTTCTTTTGTGAAGAGGAGCCAAAGAGCGGTGGGGAAACTCCTATAGCACTAAGCCATCATGTTTATGGGAGGATGAAGGAGAAATATCCAGAATTTGTAGGAAGACTCGAACACCATGGTTTGATCTATACGAGAGTGTTAGGGGAGGGGGATGACCCTTCATCTCCTATTGGCAGTGGTTGGCAGTCGACATTCTTAACCAAAGATAAAAGCATAGCCGAGGAAAGGTCTGTTCTTGTTGTCGCTGCTCTTTGTTTCCTCTGTGTTACTTTTGTTTCTAAAAGCATCTTATTTCGATATGCTAGCTCATTCTTCATGCTAGGTTTAATTAGTTGTCCGTTAGTTTTGAATACGTAATTGCACTAGTTTTGGTACTTTCGTTCAGTATTTGTGAGATTGAATAAACAAAGAGAAACCCTAAAACATGCTTGGTGCTAGATCATGAACATTGGTGCATGCGTGTGAGGGAAGTGACTACTGCTCACAAACATGGTTCAAAATTTCGGTATCATGTCGGTACTTGGGTTTAGGTCCAAGCCAAAACCGAAATTTCGACCGAAATGGACTCCGATTTTAGGTGCATGTGTGTGAGGGAAGTGGCTAATGCTCACAAACAAGGTTGTAAATTTCGGTTTCGTGTCGGGTACTCGGGTTTTGAACCAAGCCAAAACCAAAATTTTAAAATTTCGATCGAAATTTTGAAACTTCGACCGAAATGGATCGAAATTTATAGACCCAACTCCACTTCCAAAAGCTGAAACCAAAATTGACCAATATTTCGACCAAAATTTGACCTAAATTGACAGAAATGGCCAATTGCCTTGGTTACGACCCTCATTTTGTTTCGGTCCTAGCCGAAACCGAAATATTTCACCGAAATTTCGTAATTTCAGCCAAATTTTGAAACCATGCTCACAAAGCAAGGAATATATGGTACAAGCAAAGAACGACATGTGCCAAATTAAGCAACTATTTTATTTTTTTTCCAGTTCTGGAAATATATGATGTTGCTTGCAACTAAAGGTTGCAAGTGGTTCAAACAAATCAAAAGTTCACAGGTACACCATGCTTTTACATGGTCTTTGTTAAAGACAATGTACAGAGTGACCTGTATAGTAATTTCAAGTAAACATCGTTGAGGATCGATAACACAGCCACCATAAAAGAATTTATTCATGTAAATCCAGATCTAAATGAACCACATGAATGGGATAAAATGCTAGCGAATCCAAAGTTGATCGAATCACTAAGTATTTTATCAAGATGAAAGATAGTGGACGAAACCCATTATTGCAAAATAATTTATCTTAGTAATAAATGGATGAAGCATATGTGCTTCACTGATACTTTGCAATATAAAAGTGAGGAACCACAAGGTACTGTAGAAGAGAATACATGTCTTTAAACATTCATCTTCGCTAGTATAGCTTATATAAAATTATAAACTGATCGTAAGTTTCATTCGAAGCTTTGCAAGATCTTTGTGTGATTTCCTGCTTTATGTTTTTGTGAGCTCTTTGCAACAATTAGCTACTTGGAACATTGAGAGTTTCTAGAGTTGGAAATTTGAGTTAATTTGGCACATCCTATGCCCAATTTAGGGATATAAATGGATCATGTCAAGTTCGGTTCTGGCTCAATCGGGTTTGTTAGTACTTAGTAGTAACCTTGAATCTAACCCTAACTTAATTCTTCTCAACCTGTCGCCGAGAACACTTGTGACATGTTTGGTTTTAAGACAGTGAAAGATAACATCCATCCAATGATAGGTTGTTTCTTTTTTCTTTTTTGACTTGGGTGTTAGGACATCTAGATAGTGGGTGAGTCTTCAGATGATGGACTAGCATCCACCTACAACAAATAACTATGGTTAACGAGTAACTGAGTAAGTCAAGTTCGGGGTTGGTTGGGATCTAAGTATTAACAAGTTGAAAAGGTGATATTTGGTATTGTCGTAAAAATTTGTAATGAAGAGAGTTGATTTGATTGGTGGGTGAATGTATTATAAAAGGCATTATGCAGAGTGGAAAAAGTTTAAATTTGAAAGAGGAAAATAAGGTACCGTTGTAAAAAAAAATCCGTTTCTGATAATTGGTTGAACAAAGGAGCAATGTAAGATACGGTGAACCTTGGAGAAGAAAAAACCTAGTTTTTTTTTAGAAAATGAGAAATAGGAAAAATAATGATTGAAATCGGCATATAGTACTTGGAATTTTTAGAAAATCGTGAGACATGGAGATTTCTTAAGATATTTCAAAACTTGACTGAATATTGAAAGATAACAAGGTACTAATCAAATTGAGCGTGAAGCTTTCAATGCGGATCTGAAATCATGGTAGAATTTTTGAGATAAAGATGGGAAACACAATGTTTAAAGTTGGAGATAAAAATGGAGGAGAAGAAGAACCATCCCTTTGGTAGAATTATTGTAGTTCAGAAGGAGCACGTAGTAGTCACATTTTATGATAAGGATCTCCAACTGTCGTTTCAAAGAATCATCCCTTTGGTTTGGAATTTTAGCTACAAAGCCATGTGAAGTGTCATTAAGGCAAAATTGGCAACCCGTATGACTCTCTTGTTTATAAATTAGGGCCTAATTTATTACCAAAAAAAAAGAGGTTCCGATGTCTTTTGATTCTAATAGGAGCATACCGGCTTCCTAGGTTATTCAAAGAATCGTTTGATCATTTGATGCATCCTATGCAGTCAAAGTCGGTAGTCGGCCCTAGTCGGCCAAGGGCCGACTAGGACTAGTCGGGACTAATTCGGGACTAGTCGGCCAAAACCTATTCTAACCCCTCCCCCCCTCCCTAAACATATATGATATATGAACTAGCATAAATGTCAATAAGTATATGATATTAGTCGGTTAATAACAATACATACCTTCACACTTCACAGCATGGGTATAAATACATAAGTAACAGTCTAACATAACACAGTTGTATTGGCTTCATGCCTATGTCAAAAGACTCAGAACTAAGAATTCATCACAATATTTGTTAGATGATGTTTAATCAGTGAACAACCCAATTTTGATTATAGGGTTATATAGATATCAACAAATAAACTAATTATTTGTCTATGTTTTTATCTGAGATTCTCAGGTGCTCAACAGATGATTACAGGGAAGAGCCATAGTTGTGAGTCTTGCGACTCAAGACTTTGAGCCAATGTAAAAAAATCCAAACAAAATTGCTTGCAAAGACTCCTTTAAAAAAAAAAAATTGCTTGCAGAATGCTGCCTGGGGACTAGTCGGCAGTCGTTAGTCGGGGACTAGTCGGGCTAGTCGGGTCTAGTCGGGGACTAGTCGGGATTCCGCTCAGCAATGACGGAATCGAAATTAATCGGTCGGCAAAATGCCGCCCAGGGACTAGTCGGGGACTAGTCGCCGACTAGTCCCGACTTTGATAGCATAGGATGCATCTTTCTGAAAACGACGAAGACGAGAGGAAACATGTACCCAAAACTTCACTCAAAGGTCATTAGCTTTAATTCTTTTCTCAATTTGGATTTCTTCCCACATGGTTACAATTAACAATGTAAGATGATGAGGTTGGGAATCTGACCATTCCTACAACTATGGGGATCATAAAGACTTGTCTCCCCATTGGGATACAACTAGTTGGAGTAACTAGGAGGGATGGGTGAGTAGGGTTTTCGTATGTTCATAATTGAATTCTATTCAAATGAGAAATTGGGTGGTCTGTTGGACCATCCAATTTTTTTGTCAAACCACCCAATTTTTGCGCAAGAGCCGGTTTATCCATGAGTTCGTAAATATTAACAATTTCGATAGGGTGGGTTTGGGTAAGGCTGTAGTCACCTGCTCCATATCTTAACCATAAGGCTCATACCAATGAAAGAGCCCGGTCGCATCCCAACTATCAATATAGAAGTCGAGCTCTGACATCACTTTAGTAATTCAATAAAGAAAAGAAGTCTATTTTATTGGGTTGGTTGTTATCATTTTTGTTTGTGCAAGATAACTTCTTTTATTGCCCAAAAGATGAATAATATTTATTTATAAGGAAATTTGGCATGAAACATATTTGAAAATAGTAAGATTATACATATAAGAAACATAATGGAGTTTAAATAATCATTAACTATTAATTTAGTGAACATGACATATTTTCTGGTCCAAACTCTGTGTGAGTATTGTTCTCCCTAGTCTAAGCCTAATCTAAAGCAACCCGATCTTGTCAAGGGCAGGTCCAATGCATTGACACTTCTACTCGACGCTCACATGCATAATCTTTAGTCTGTGCTTATCTATCCACACTCGTTACTGCAACATCTGTCACATTTGTCGAGGAGAAGAGCTGGTGGGGGACACTGGTGCCACACCACTGATCACTCGCATTTATGGATGCCGTCAACAGAGAGCCGCTCGGATGATCCACATTTGTCTTGGGACTACTTGAGTAGGAGACCTACGCGCTTTGGGCTTTCTTCTAACTTTATTTTTGGTATTTATATTGTATTTTCGGGACAATTAATGGGTCATTTTTTTCTTTAATTTTTAGGAATTTGGACTTGTTTTGAAAAGTATTTAAGTGGTTTTAGGAGTCCCAATCCTTTACTTTGTCAAAACCCAACTTGTAGGGATTGTAGTAGTAGTTTTAGGAGTCTTAGTCCTTCACTTTGTTTGACTACAACCAGTGTTGTCAAGGCGACGAGGCGCGCTTGAGGCGCAAGGGGCCGCTAGAGCCTGAGGCTCAAGGCGCAAATAAGGCGCACGCCTTAGTGTGTAAGGCGCAAAAATATATAATTTGCTTTAAAAATTAATAATAATTGTCAAAAAATTCTAAAATTCATAAAAAAGATATATTTTATGAAAAAAAATATGACCATTATTCAACTAAATCAATGCAAGCCACAAGGTATACACTAAATCATAAGTCATAACTAGTGTGGTCATCAAGTGAATGATTTATTATAGGCAACATGCTAACATCATATTCATAAAATGAAGGGATGCATTACTCATAAGTGATAATTGATAAGTGAGAACTCATAACCAATGAGTAACAAAATCATCCATGAACCATGATAAGTTAACATTGTGATGGGGACATCCGACCACCCATCACACGGGTGTACAGACGCCGGCCGAGGAGGGCTAGGGATTCAGCATCCCTCTGGATCGGAGGATGATGGGCTTGTCATATAGTTGGCCCAAGAAGCTGCTTTGGAGGCCCGCAGGTTTATTTATTAATATTCTGGTTGTTCAGGGGGCTGTATGTAAAAATTCAGATTGTCAGTTTTCTTTATGTGCTGCCGTTTGGGTGTAGTTATTTTCAGTTTGGTGTAGTTATTTTCAGTTGTGGTAGTGGGTGGTTAGTATTCAGTTGGGTGTAGTTGGGTGCAGTTGTGGGTGTAGTTGGTAGTTGTTGGGAAGATAAAAAGAAGGGGAAGGATGTACGATGCATTGATGATGTTTTGAATGAAAGTGACTTCTTCTCTCAGATTCTCCTTTTTCTCTCTCTCTCTCTCTCTCTCTCCATCTCTCTTTCTCTTTTTCCCTGGTATCCTTTTCTTTCCTTTACGTTGTGAACCAGCACACCTCAAACCGAGCCTCAGCCTTCAAGGGGAGATAGCAGTTACACTACAGCCCCTCCACCACCACTCCCACCGAACCTACCCGCCGGTCTGAGGCACTTCCTCCGGCGTCCGACCGCCCGCCGCCCGACCCCGACCACCCGCCGGCCTGAGGCATTCCCTCCGGCGCCCGACCGCCCGCTTCCCGATCCCGACCACCGGCTGGCCTGAGGCGCCCCTCCGGCGACCGACTGCTCGCCTTCCAACCCCGGCCACCCGCCGTTTGAGGCCCCACCGCCCGGACCAGCACCCTCGGCCACTCCTCTCTCCGACCCCGGCCCTGCACCCCGGTTTGTATTGCCGCCATCCGAAGGTCGGACTACTACCACTCCGATCCCGGCCCCGCCACCGGGTCTAAAGTGCCGTCACCTGCAAGTTGGTTGATCTTCCTACTCAATGTGCTTGGCTGAAAACTGTTATGGAATATGAGTGGGCTATTCCATCGCATCGAGAGTTTGCTCGGGCGACCGCTCCTACCCCATGAGATTATACATCGACCGAGTACTATTATCACCTCCATATTAGCAACTCAAGCATTCAGAAGATCCCCGGGCGAGACTACAGAAGAACACGAGCGGCGAATGACTCGTGCCTACGTCGACATCCAGAACTTCTTCACTTGCAAACGTTGCCGACGACTACCGCATGTTGCTCCCGCCGCATGAAGCCCGTCGTCTATTCGTGGAAATTTGCTCCTCGTGAAATCGTCAATCCGCCATTTGAACCTGCATGGTAATAAGTTCCAATTAGCTTCGCATCGTGCATGACCATTATTTGATATTTGCTACTGCTGAATTGTGCATAAAAGAAATCACATAGCATATCTTTACCTCAACCTGTTAAGCCTATCCTATTTTGAAAATCCTTGAAGTTGTTTAAATTTTCGTGTTAATTTTAGAAATGATCCCTATACTAACGGAAGCTTCTATGCTTCCGACGACCTTGAACGCTTCCTAATTTTAGATTGATACGTATTATGAGACGGCAATTTACTGCTAACATCACATAAATCTATTGTTAAATTTCACTTATAACTGGATTAGCATCTGCTAAAATCAATAGATGGATATTAGTTTTTGAACGTTTGCTGATCATTTAATCATTGTATCATCAGTCCTACGTCAGTTTGGTATCAGAGCAAGGCTAGTATAGGGAACCAGAGTAGTTTGCATACATATACGTACTAGAGTGCATGCGTCTCCGTAGTGGTCTAGAAACCGACTCTCAAGAATCCCACTTCAGTATGGAACCCACTCTAGCTGACGTGATAAAATCCTTAAATGAATTAGCCGCTACAGTGCAAGCGGCCAATGAAGCCCGCCGAGCATCGGACCACGAAACCCAAACTCGCTTCCATCAAATAGAAACCCAACTCCACCAAGGGTTGGAACGAAATATGGGCGAGGGATCGCAAATAGGCGGAAATGGCGATCGTGAAAGGCAAGCCGAAAATGTCTTTAGACATCAGCCTCCATACCCGCCACCCTACCAAGGTCGTCATGGTCAGGGTCCCAACCCTGTTTTATGGAACAATTTCGAGCAAGACCCGGATGAACGAGCAATGAGGAGTATCAGGTTGGATGCCCCGGCCTTTGATGGTCGGTTGGACCCAAAAGCCTTTTCTGATTGGGTGTTCGACATGGATCACTTCTTTCAATGGTATAATCTTTCGGAAGATCGTCGAGTCCGTTTTGCCAAAATGAAATTGATTGGCAATGCCAAATTATTCTGGCAAAATGTGGAGCAGAGCATCCACAAACGGCACCAACCCCCAATAGTTGATTGGGAGGAGATGAAAGAAAAACTAAAAGAGAAGTACCTGCCCCAATCCTATCAAGCGGGCCTACTAGATAAATGGCAGAATTTGAAGCAAGGGAGCAGAACAGTAAGTGATTACATCGCTCAGTTCGATGAGCTGATGATGAGATGTAACACTATTGAGGATGAGGCCGTCACTTTGTCCAGATTCCGAGCTGGATTGCGCGATGACCTAAGAAGAGAACTGTTCATTCGTGAAGTTACCACCCTAGAACAAGCCTTTACTTTAGCCCAGACTTGTGAACAGTTCCTTAGACCCCAATTCCCAAAACGTTTTGAACCTCGAAGTACACCTAGTACTTTTCAAACTCCTGGTAGTAAGACCCCTGCTGGGCCACCCCAATATAAGTCTACTACCAACAATCCCATCAGTGGAAGAGACAATCGAGGCAAAGGGATATTGGGCGAGGCACCTCGAACTGGAAATCGAATCCAGTGTTTTCGATGCCTTGGCTTTGGGCATATGGCTGCTCAATGCCCAAACAAAGAACTCCCCAAGACTTTGATGATTGAGGAACAAGAGGAGGGCGTTGAAACTTTAGCAGAGGATGTTTATGACCCAAATGACTTCTCCCTTGAAGATGAGTATGGGGATGATGAGGAGCACTTGGTATGTATCAGAACACCTACTGAAGGGTACACTGGTGTTTCATCTCTAGGGGTTGTTCGATGTGCACTAACCCACCCAAAAGAAAGCGATGATTGGAGGAGGACGACAATCTTTAGCACAATTGTCAAATGTGGGGACAAGAACTGTAAGGTGATAATTGACAGCGGGAGTTGCATTAATGCTGTCTCTGCCAGCGTCATCTCTCGACTTGGCTTTTCACCAGTACCACACCCTACTCCTTATAAGGTTTCATGGGTTGACACAACATCTATATCTATCAAAGAAAGATGTTTAGTCCCTATTCAGTTCCTTGCCTATAAGGATAAAGTTTGGTGCGATATTATACCAATGGATGTAGGGCATATTATTTTAGGGCGACCTTGGCTATTTGACCTAGATGTTACTATCTATGGTCGCTCTAACTCATGTTCATTCGTTTTCGAGGGAAGACGGATCAAGCTGACCCCTCTTCAGCCTAAGTTCACTGACAAGGTTAAACAAAAAGAACCTTCGAAAGAAAAGGGGTTGCACATCATTAGCCCTACAGAATTTGAGAAGGTAATATCTGAAGAGTCCGTTATGTTTGCCCTCGTCACCAAGGAAGTCACTATGGGACCTCAGAACAATTGCCCAGAAGAAATTACCCCTGTCCTGGAAGAATTCAAAGACATTTTTCCAGAAGATCTCCCAAACCACCTACCACCAATGCGTGACATACAGCACGCCATTGACCTAGTTCCGGGAGCCTCATTACCAAATCTACCCCATTACAGGCTCAATCCGACTGAACATGCTGAACTCAAGCGTCAAGTGGAGGACTTGTTGCAAAAAGGGTTTATCAAAGAAAGCCTCAGTCCTTGTGCTGTCCCCGCTCTCCTTACTCCTAAGAAAGATGGATCCTGGAGAATGTGTGTGGACAGCAGAGCCATCAATAGAATCACAGTAAAGTATCGTTTTCCCATACCGCGTTTGGACGATATGCTCGATATGATGGCTGGTGCCACCATTTTCTCAAAGATAGATTTGAAAAGTGGATACCATCAAATTCGAATCAGGCCCGGAGATGAATGGAAGACCGCTTTTAAAACAAAGGATGGTCTGTATGAATGGATGGTGATGCCTTTTGGATTATCCAACGCTCCTAGTACCTTTATGCGTGTCATGACACAAGTACTACGACCCTTCATGGGCAAATTCCTTGTGGTTTATTTTGATGATATACTTATCTACAGTAGGTCCACAAAGGAACACATTGATCACCTCAAGCAGGTTTGCCACACTCTGAGGAAGGAAAGTTTGTACGCCAATCTAAAGAAGTGTTCTTTCCTCACAGACCAAGTTATCTTCTTAGGATTCATTGTATCCTCGGAAGGAGTGTCTGCTGACCCACAGAAGGTCAATGCGATCGTAGAATGGCCAATTCCCAAGACCATCCATGATGTGAGAAGTTTCCATGGATTGGCTACCTTCTACCGGCGTTTTATCAGGAACTTCAGCACGATCATGTCTCCAATCACAGATTGTCTGAAGAAAGGAGAATTCCGATGGTCGAATGCCGCCACTCGTGCGTTCGACGAGATTAAGAAACGTATGACTGAAGCCCCAGTCATGCGTCTGCCGGATTTTATGAAAGTTTTTGAAGTTGCATGCGATGCTTCCGGTGTTGGAATTGGTGGAGTCCTTAGTCAAGAAGGACATCCTATTGCCTACTTCAGCGAAAAGCTGAACGAAGCAAAACAGAAGTACTCCACCTATGACAAAGAGTTCTACGCGGTAGTCCAAGCTCTAAGATATTGGCGTCATTACCTCTTGCCGCAAGAATTCGTCTTATACTCAGACCATGAAGCCCTAAGGTACCTAAATTCTCAGAAAAAGGTAAATTTTCGGCATGGTCAATGGGTAGCTTTTCTGCAAGCCTACACATTTGTTATTAAACATAAAGCAGGAGTTGAAAATAAGGCTGCAGACGCATTAAGTCGAAGGATGACCCTATTACTTGCTGTCAGTGCAGAAGTAATTGGGTTCGAGAAGCTCAAGGAAGAGTATGAATCATGCCCAGACTTTGGAAATGTCTATAAAGATTTGAAAAACGAACTGAATCGAGAAATAGACGACTTCTATCTCCAAGATGGATACCTATTTCGGGCCAATAAATTATGTATTCCTCGCACTTCGGTTCGAGAATTTCTTGTCTGGGAGATACACGCTGGGGGTCTGTCTGGACATTTTGGGCGAGATAAAACTATTGAAGAGGTTGAACGACAATTCTTTTGGCCAAGTCTAAAGCGTGATGTTGCTAAATTAATTGGCCAGTGTCGCACGTGCCAAACGTCCAAACAACATAAGCACAATACAGGTCTGTATACTCCTTTGCCCATACCTGACCGTCCATGGCAAGATGTGAGCATGGATTTTGTGCTCGGTTTACCTCGCACATTTCGAAAGAATGACTCTATTTTTGTCATCGTTGATCGCTTTTCGAAAATGGCCCATTTCGTTCCGTGTTCCAAAACATTTGATGCTTCTAAAGTGGCAAAGCTTTATTTTGATAATATCGTAAAGTTACATGGACTTCCTAAGTCTATTGTTTCTAATCGAGATGTTAAATTTACAAGCTACTTTTGGAAGACTTTGTGGGCAATGATGGGAACCAAGCTTAAATTTTCAACTGCTTACCATCCTCAAACCGATGGGCAGACCGAAGTAGTCAATCGAAGTCTAGGGAACTTATTACGTTGCCTTGTGGGTGAAAATAACAGGAATTGGGATTCAGTCCTACCAGTCGCCGAATTTGCATATAATAATTCCATCAATAGGAGTGTAGGGATGAGTCCATTCGAAATCGTTCACGGGTTTAAGCCTAACAAGCCTATAGGTCTTCTTCCCATGTCACCACACACACGAATCTCCGAGTCTGCACAATCATTTGCACAGCATATGCATGATTTACATCATAACATCAGCAAACAGATTGAAAAAAGTAATACCATCTATAAAACTTATGCAGATTCTAGAAAACGTTATAAAGAGTTTAACATTGGGGATTATGTGATGGTTAGACTTCGACCAGAACGGTATCCGTCGGGAACCGTAAAAAAATTGCAGGCTCGTAGTTCGGGACCTTTTAAAATTTTAAAGCGAATTGGTCAAAACGCTTATGTCATAGACTTACCGTTGGATTACGGGATCAGTTCTATATTTAACATAGAAGATTTGGATAGCTTTAAAGGTTCAGCAGTAGTCCCAAGTGACCCATTCTCCCCGCCTGACCTTGAAGCTTCTGATCATCTTATACCTGATATTGTATCGCTACCGCACCCTTCACCACAAAATGAACAGATTGACGATATTCTCGATGAGCAGATCATTTCCACAGGAGACGGTGGTTTTCAGCGGTACTTAGTCAGATGGAGAGGTCGACCCGATTCCGAGTGCACCTGGATTCCTCGGGACGACTTACAGCGTTTGGCCCCAGATTTACTTGAGCGCTACCAGAGCCAGCAGGATCTACACTCGACAGGGTTGAGTTTCTCCCACCCCGGGAGGATTGATGGGGACATCCGACCACCCATCACACGGGTGTACAGACGCCGGCCGAGGAGGGCTAGGGATTCAGCATCCCTCTGGATCGGAGGATGATGGGCTTGTCATATAGTTGGCCCAAGAAGCTGCTTTGGAGGCCCGCAAGTTTATTTATTAATATTCTGGTTGTTCAGGGGGCTGTATGTAAAAATTTAGATTGTCAGTTTTCTTTATGTGCTGCCGTTTGGGTGTAGTTATTTTCAGTTTGGTGTAGTTATTTTCAGTTGTGGTAGTGGGTGGTTAGTATTCAGTTGGGTGTAGTTGGGTGCAGTTGTGGGTGTAGTTGGTAGTTGTTGGGAAGATAAAAAGAAGGGGAAGGATGTACGATGCATTGATGATGTTTTGAATGAAAGTGACTTCTTCTCTCAGATTCTCCTTTTTCTCTCTCTCTCTCTCTCTCTCTCTCTCTCCATCTCTCTTTCTCTTTTTCCCTGGTATCCTTTTCTTTCCTTTACGTTGTGAACCAGCACACCTCAAACCGAGCCTCAGCCTTCAAGGGGAGATAGCAGTTACACTACAGCCCCTCCACCACCACTCCCACCGAACCTACCCGCCGGTCTGAGGCACTTCCTCCGGCGTCCGACCGCCCGCCGCCCGACCCCGACCACCCGCCGGCCTGAGGCATTCCCTCCGGCGCCCGACCGCCCGCTTCCCGATCCCGACCACCGGCTGGCCTGAGGCGCCCCTCCGGCGACCGACTGCTCGCCTTCCAACCCCGGCCACCCGCCGTTTGAGGCCCCACCGCCCGGACCAGCACCCTCGGCCACTCCTCTCTCCGACCCCGGCCCTGCACCCCGGTTTGTATTGCCGCCATCCGAAGGTCGGACTACTACCACTCCGATCCCGGCCCCGCCACCGGGTCTAAAGTGCCGTCACCTGCAAGTTGGTTGATCTTCCTACTCAATGTGCTTGGCTGAAAACTGTTATGGAATATGAGTGGGCTATTCCATCGCATCGAGAGTTTGCTCGGGCGACCGCTCCTACCCCATGAGATTATACATCGACCGAGTACTATTATCACCTCCATATTAGCAACTCAAGCATTCAGAAGATCCCCGGGCGAGACTACAGAAGAACACGAGCGGCGAATGACTCGTGCCTACGTCGACATCCAGAACTTCTTCACTTGCAAACGTTGCCGACGACTACCGCATGTTGCTCCCGCCGCATGAAGCCCGTCGTCTATTCGTGGAAATTTGCTCCTCGTGAAATCGTCAATCCGCCATTTGAACCTGCATGGTAATAAGTTCCAATTAGCTTCGCATCGTGCATGACCATTATTTGATATTTGCTACTGCTGAATTGTGCATAAAAGAAATCACATAGCATATCTTTACCTCAACCTGTTAAGCCTATCCTATTTTGAAAATCCTTGAAGTTGTTTAAATTTTCGTGTTAATTTTAGAAATGATCCCTATACTAACGGAAGCTTCTATGCTTCCGACGACCTTGAACGCTTCCTAATTTTAGATTGATACGTATTATGAGACGGCAATTTACTGCTAACATCACATAAATCTATTGTTAAATTTCACTTATAACTGGATTAGCATCTGCTAAAATCAATAGATGGATATTAGTTTTTGAACGTTTGCTGATCATTTAATCATTGTATCATCAGTCCTACGTCACATTGTCTTAATTCTTAAACAGCTAAACCATTTAAATAGATCAAGAAGTACAAGTACTAAAAAATAGAGGACACGCTCTCAAAAAAAAACAAAGAACATAATTAATAAAACCACCCAATCACTCACCATCATCATCAAATAAATCCTCCACATCATCTTGATTGGCATGGCCATCCGCATCTCTAAAAGACGCTTCTTCTTTAACAAACCGGTAAAAAAAAACTGAAAAAAAACCAGAAAAAAATCCAAACACAGTAAGGCGCGCACCCTGTCCGCCCTGCGCCTGGTTCATGAGGCGCTGAAAGGCGCGCCTGAGCCACGCCTTGCTGTGCTCGCCTCACCAGGAAGCGCCTAAGGCGCATATGGCTGAATCGCCTTGAGGCGCGCGCCTTACTGCGCCTTGACAACTATGACTACAACTCCTATGCGTTTATGTAATGCTTAAGGCCTATAAAAGGATCCCAAGCCTCTCTTTATTTTCAATGAATGATAATTGATATTTGCTTGCTAATAGGATTGAGAGCATGCAGCTCGTCGGTGAGAGTTTGGCTCGATCACTGACAAGAGGTTGGTGATCGTTACCCTTTTTGTTTTGTTACATCCCACTACAAACTATCCCCCCAGCATTGCCATCATTATCTTCCTCGCCGACATTGCCGAACACAACACTCATGAAGTTTTTTGAGGGTCATACTGATTATAACAAGGATTCCATTCCAATTTTCAGGCCCATGCAAATATTATCCCTATGAGGAGAATGGTATATTTTGGGTAAATATCAACAGTTCCATAACCTCTGCCCTTCTTTTTCCCAGGAGAGCGACCCCGAGTCGCGGTGGTCTGTGTGGGTCCTTGACTTCTGTAGCGGATCACCATCATTATCATCGTCACCACTGTCATCATCATCATCTTTACATCACCATCACCACTGCCATCATCATTTTTACACCACCATCACCACTCGACATCCACCATTTGTGCGACTAAATCCATCCAAGCCCGTATCCAACCAAAACCCCCGCTCCTTATCTTGCCGTGTGAACAAGAACCCACTAAACCCGTTTATTTGTTTGCCCATATGAATAGGAAATTGTGCCCCTCCTATAAGCTCAGGGGCGGACCCAGGAATTTTCACTTGAGGGGGCCGAACCAGTAGAATGCATAGTGGATTAGAAAAATTATAAATTATAATATTGATCTTTTAACAAAAATTCTTATCATATTCTTATTAAAAAATGACAAACGATAAAATCATAACTGAAAAGTACTTTACAGCCTATCAAGAACAAATGCATACAAAAATATATCTAGACAACTTTGGCATGGATACGCACAATATCAAAACTAAAAAATTGAATAATTATTGTAGAAATACATCAAGTAAAAAATGACATAGATATGTGAAAAAAAACATATAATAAAAAGATCAAACATCCATTATCAAAGTTGTGCCCGACGATCTTTTAGATAATAGAAATCATCTATGATTGAGTCTGAACTGAAAGTCTCAGCAATTTCTTTCTCAATATAAACAGACAAGTAATCTGCAAGAAACTTATCCTCCATTTTGTTGCGAAGTTTGGTTTTGACAATTTTCATTGCTGAAAATGCTCGCTCTGTAGTCGCTGTGGAAACTGGAAGAGTCAACACAAGACGAATCAATCTATCAATAAGATAATAGACTTTTGACTTATCTGTTTCCACTAATCCTCGGCATAGTTCAGATATTGTAGACACATTCTGCAAATTTGGATGATAAGGTACATCGAGCTTATAATGTTGCAACTGAAATTTCAAGAGAACTCGCTCTTGCTCTGTAAAATCTTCAGGGTAAAACTTCTCTACAAGACTGCAAATGCTATCAATTTTAAATAATTTATAACCATCCTTAGGATCCAAAGCTGAGCTAAGAATAAGCAGTTCCATTGCTTGCTCGCTAAATCTGTTATTCAATTCATGCAGTTGAGAGTCTATTGCAGTGGTGAATATGTCAATCCGATAATGATGCTCAATTGTAATGTGATCTCGTTGATAAAGAGACCGACCTCGACCCATTATATAACGAGCACTCATATCAGGCATATCAATGTTATAACTTCCACAAAATGATTTCACATTCTCAAGTAGAGCCTCCCAACCATTTTCTCTCAACTTTTGAATGAGTGCTTTTGTAGTTGAGACTAGATGCATAGCATTTAAGATGTCTTGGGATTTGTGTTGCAAAGCCTGACAAAGGATATCTGTAATTCCCATAACTTCTTTCATCAAATGCAAAATAAATACAAACTCGAATGATGTAATCGTATTATAAGAAGCATCAGTATCCCCACGTTGAGAGTAAGTGGATCCATCTTTAATGATGTTTTGAAGAACTGAACAAGTTGCACCAAACATCTTTATTAAACTACAAACAGAAGAAAAATGAGAGCCCCAACGAGTATCTCCAGCACGCTGCAAAGTACCAATCTGATTAGCCCCACTACCAGTCTCAAGTTCATCAATAGCTATCATATGTGCAATTCGAGCTGCTTGAGCATATTGTAATTCACTGTTTCGTTTGCAAGAAGCACCGATGATATTGACAACAGAAGTCAATTTTGAAAAGAACTGATGAACAGGGATTACCTCTCTAGATGCTGCAACTAATGCTAACTGTAGACGATGGGCAAAGCAATGCACATAATATGCATATGGACAAGCATTAAGAAACAATGCTTGTAATCCATTCCATTCACCTCGCATATTGCTGGCCCCATCATATCCTTGACCTCGAATGTTCTGAATATTGAGATTATAACGAGAAAGTACGGCTGATAACTCTTTTTTAAGAGTCAATGCGGAGGTGTCTTTAACACGCACAAGGTCAAAAAAACGTTCTCGTATAAAACCAGTTGCATCAACGAATCTTAAAACAAGTGCCATTTGCTCTCTCTTTGATTCATCACGTGCTTCATCAACAAGAATACAGAATTTAGCATCCCCAACTTCCTCACGAATCATATTTCTCACTTTGATAGATAGAATATGCAAAATCTCTTTTTGAATATTTGGTGATGTATATTTTGCATTTTTTGGAGCATTTTCTAAGACGAGTTCAGAAACTTTATCATTATATGATGCTAAAATCTTTATCATTTCTATAAAATTACCCCAGTTTCTTGAATCTGGGGTTTCATCATGACCTCTGAAAGCGCATCCTTGAAATGTAAGCCATCGAATAGAATCAATTGAAGCCTTGAGCCGCAACCTATTATTCAAAATTTGTTCTGAAGATTGTGCATGCATCACTTTGTCAATATGCTGAGATTGATTCATTAAATCTCTACAAGATCTTACAGCACTATTATGTGGTGAACAAGGATCTTCTCCCACATGATTTAGAAATGCACATTTTTTTCCATTGTTAACCTTTTTCCAATTTCGAAACCCTTCGACTGTAAATGCGCTTGATCCAGGACGACTTGTTGGTTTTTGTCCAAAAAGAAAGCATGGTAAACAAAACACAGCATCTTTTGAAGGGGAATACTCCAACCAGGAAGAAAACAATGTAAACCAAGAAGATTGAAACCGTCGACGATGTTTCTCTGGTCCAGAAAGTGGATACTCTGAAAGAAGAAACTGATACGACCCTACTCTGATATAAGAGTGTCGCACTTCATCTCGCTGATTAACTGGATATTGCCATATTTGAAGACGTAATCCCGGATCACGTTCAAAAGAAGTGATATCTACTAATTCTTTAGTCTCAACTCTTGGAGATGTATGGATATGTTGATCATCAGGAGGATTAGCTAATTCTTTAAGCTCCACTCTTGGAGATTTAAAAGGACGGTGCTCCTGCTCATCATGAACTGAAGTATCAGGACTGGATGCAGAAGGCGCATGGCTTTCTGATTTATCAACATCCTTTCTCTTGAAGAATGCGTCGATCGTTTTTGTTGTGAGTCTTTGACCATGATGTGACATTATAGCCTGAAGAAAAAAAACATAGTCTATATTTTAATCTTTTAAAGACATTTTCTAATTCTTTATTAAAAAAATCTTTCAACACTGTAGCCTAAGCTTCCACAAGTTCTTTATTCATTATATTAATTATTTTATTTGCAAACGTTCATTATATTAATTCGAATAGAGATTCATTAATATGAATAAATTAAAATATTTAAGTTTAGCAAGAGAGAAAATCAGAAATAAGTATGAAAACTGCAGAAACTGCAATAATGAAAAGTTCAAACATAGTATATTGCTCACAATTTTATCATTCCTTATTTATTGAATTGAATAATATGTAATGGTCGGTTTTGAATCCATATAACCATGAAAATCGAACCTAATGGAAGAAGTAATTAACCTAATCCGAATTCGGAATTCCAATATGTAAACTAAAACTATAAATCAACACATTCTTAACATCAAAGTAATTTATCAAATCTAATATAATCCAGAAAAAAAAAAGAGGGAAAGAGGCAATGGGCATAGAATGAAGGAGAACTAACCTGATGCAGCTATGTCTTCTTCTTTCCAAATCCCTTCTATATGTTTTGTGCGGATGTTCCCAGATCAGCGATACAGCACCGACAGACGACAGATGAAATTGAGGGCCCTGGTGTTTGGGATGAGGAAGAGTCGGATGGTCGATGGGGTAATCGTTGTTGCCGTTGTGAGAGAAAGCTTCTTCTTTCCAAATCAAAGCTTATACAAATCTACCAAAAAAAAATCAAAAAAAAAGGAAAAGATGCCATATTGTAAGTATTAAATAACCATGGTGATCAACATCAAGGGCAAAAGTAATGCTATTTGAACATACCAAGGGACAATAATGCGGACAATCTAGCATTTTAATTGCTCATACAACTGAATATGTTTGTCCAAATTTAAATTCGAGCAAAAAGAAATTATCCACACATGTATAAATTTTTAAATATTATTTTATGTGAATGTACAAATTTAAGAATTGGTTGGGTTGCTTTACGGATCAATTATCATTCTTAATTTGAGATTCCTACCCGGCTCGGCGGCTTTTCGAATCATCAGAGAGAGAGAGAGAGAGAGAGAGAGAGAGAGAGAGAGAGAGAGAGATACGGAGATACCTACCTACCCGCCTACCCGTAACCCGATCTCGGCGGGCGGCGGCGATCCGAAACAGCCGATCGAGAGAGAGAGAGAGAGAGAGAGAGAGAGAGAGAGAGAGAGAGAGAGAGAGAGAGAGACCTACCTACCTACCCTTAACCCGGCTACCCGATCCCGGCGGGCGGCGGCGATCCGAATCAGCCGATCGAGAGAGAGAGAGAGAGAGAGAGAGAGAGAGAGAGAGAGAGAGACCTACCCGGCTACCCGATCCCGGTGGGCGGCGGCGATCCGAATCAGCCGATCGAGAGAGAGAGAGAGAGAGAGAGAGAGAAAGAGAGAGAGAGAGAGATGAAACCCGGTTGGGCCCGTTTGATTTGCTGTTGATCTGATCGCAGATCGCAACCACCCAACAGCTTTTAAAGGGAGGCCCGATCTGATCGCAGGCTCGCGTGCAGTTTTGATCCATTTATCACCGATCGTAGATCGCAACCACCCAACAGCTTTTAAAGGGAGGCCCGATCTGATCGCAGGCTCGCGTGCAGTTTTGATCCATTTATCACCGATCGTGTGGCCGTGACGCCGTCGGTTTCAAATACGTGGGACTGTAGGAGGGTCATACATATATGATATATGTAACATAACACGTAAAATCCGGGATTTATTTTTTTGGAAAAAATTTGGGGGGGCCATGGCCCCCCCCGTCCCTTGATAGATCCGCCCCTGTATAAGCTGTTCATTGAAAAGTACCACGTGGGGTCCTGTTTTGTCGCGCATGAAAAGGTGGGCTCGACCACTGTTTTTGGCCACGAGTTCCAGCGCCCCTCTCCTTTCTGTGTTGTTTGTGTGGGCTAACCCAACCAACCAGGCTTAGCACTGGCCATGCCTGACCAACTTCAGGCTTAGCCAGTACATGCTCAAATCTGTGCTTAGTCGGTCAAACCCAGACCAATCAATCATGACCAGCACCTGGCCAACCAGTGTTGGCCCAGCAGAAGCCCGGCCAGTCCAATTTCAGCCTGAGTTTAATTTTGGTCTTCCTTGGTTTGGTTTCGGATCCCTGTTCGTCCACACCCGTGCATCTGTGCCGTCAACAACCTCGAGGCATGAACTTCTTTCGTGGAGCAATTTACTCATTGTGGAGTTTCAACCCTTTTCAATGGATTGCTCTCGCAACCTACAAGTCCAATAAACATTGGTTAGATTTTTACATCATAGTCACATAAACTAGCATGTAACCTGTGACTCTTGAAAATATATAATTGTTGGTTAGTAGTAATTTCCACACCATCAACATATAACCTGTGACTTTTGAAACCCCAATTAAAGCTTGTCAATTAGCTTTGAGATCCATTAAAATAAGTGAACTTTATTATTAATTGTGAAACTAGTCCTAGTCATACGAAATCCCTAGATTTTCAAATGATCTTATTTCTTAATATTTTATCATGCTTGGGATTAGTGCAAGTAATTTAGACCTTTTGATCGTGCTTAGTTGTTCTACTTGAGATATATGGCAATTGATACCTAAATCAGTTTAAATATTTATTTGTGATTGCTAAAATAAGTTACTTCTTGAAATTTTGCAATGCATTTGAGATCTTGCACGTACTTCCCTGCATCAGGAGTCTTCATGATATTCTTTACTTGTATTGATTACTAGATTCATGACATGGTTATCCTACATTATTAAGCATAACTATGCTGGAGTATTTTCCTATCTAGCAAAATCCATAGCTATTGCCATGGGTAAGCATCAGGATGCGGGACAAATATAGGAACTAGCCAATTAAAAGGTTTTTAATTTTCAGACAAAAATTCAACAAAGCCAAGTAATGGCAGTTGAAAACATTCTTTTATTTAGGAATTATTGCAGGTGATGATTAAATATCAGAAGCTGTATGCCTGTATCCTATAATCCCTCATCCGGACCATGTGAATTCTTCACGGGTAGATCATACGGAAATACGGACGTCCGAGTATATTATGGTTAACCCGAATCTGTGTAAAATTCGTAATTGCCTTTAAAGGATTAGGCAAAGATTGTGAGTACTATCTCAAAGCGACTTGTGCTAAATAAATTATAATCTAATAATTTATGGTTCATAATGGTTGTGGGGGAGGCATAAGTAATTATCAAGGAAAGATAGAGCCACTTTTGCAGATCGAGAATCGGAGGAAGAAATCTGAAATCCTTAGATTGCCGATGAAGCTTTGCGGAGGAGATCTAGTTGTCGCCTTGCATGTCCAGGAAAGACGAAATCAGCAATCAATGGGAGCCAAAAGGACTTAGCAACATCAGTCAGAACTGGGGGTGCCCTCAGTAAACCAGGGGCGGGGGGGGGTACCCTCAACAATTCTGCAAGCAGGCAGTGCCCTGCGGCTGGTCGGGGCGTGCCCACGGACCTGGGGGTACCGCGTGGGTGGCTTGTGATAGTGGGAGGTAGGGGATGGTTCTACCGAGGTCGGAGGGCCTAGCGGAGCCCGACAGAATCCTGGGAGGCCTAACGGAGCCCAGCGAGGGCGTGGGTGGCTTGTCAAAGGTGGTAGGAGACCGGGAGTGCTTGATGGAGCTGATTGGAAACCAGGAGGGGATGTCAGAGTCCGGCAGAGGCCGGGGTGGCCTCGCGAAGCTAGCTAGTGGCCGATAGATTCGAGCGAGGGCCGCAACTGTTCCTTTGCGTGAAGAGCAAACACAAAAAGGAGAGGCCAACAACTGACTTCTCGTGGTCGCACAAACAACAAAAAAATTAGGGTTAGGGAGAGATAGAGAATCCATTGGAGTATGATGAATCCACCTCTAATTGTATCTAATATAGTAAATCATTTTCTTTATTAATCATTCATTGTTTATAGCAAAAGAGCCAACACCTTTATATAATATGCAGGGTTATATCGACTAACTTCCACGAGCAATATTTTGGGACTAAAAAAGCATAAAAAGGTAATTTATTCACCAAGTCTAAAATTTGCCTAATTAAATATTTCGAAAATATCAAATAAGTAAAATAAAATAAAATAATAGAGATAATGGGCCCTTCATGTGTCGGGCCTTTGGTAGACTCTGGCTACTCTCCTTGCCAGAGTGAAAGTTGAGGTGGTTCTGAGGCGGCGACAACGTGTAAACCTGCTCAAAAGTGTAGAAGGGTGTGTCTCCTCACCACACTATTTGATATTTGACACAAGAGATACTTAGAAAATGAATACCACGAGGATTGTTAATTTTGTCTTTGTGGAGACTTCACATATCACGTTGGTGGTCTTTAGAATTGTTTGAAACGACAGCTCAAAAATTTAATTATGATAGATGCCCACTACATGCTCCTAATGAATCTAACCTCCTTGTCCCCAACACTTTGTTTCTACGGCATTCAACACTCTATGTTTCCCAATTATAATTTAGTAACCGTATTAAGTTGTGATCATTCTAGTTTCAACCTTCTAATCGACTAGCCAATTGTACATTTGTATTCTTAGCTTTATATGAACCCATTATGTCTTGTTTCATGGGATCTTTGCCTTTACATCGACTCCATGCGATGTTAGATGACAAAATGAGTGCCACATCTTCATCGTGTTCATCATATATGCACTCCAATGTAATACTGAATCCTAAGTTGAAACTAATTGTTTCTCGAAAATAATTAAATTCCAAGTGCCTTACTTATGAATAAAAATCCACGTTCCTATCGGCACTGCAACGGCCTCCTTTTTGGCGGCAAAACACGGTCGGACACCTTCGACGGAGGTGTCAAAATTCGTTGGCAGCACTCACATTCGACGTGAAGGTGAGGACAATGACTGATGCTCTTTTGTGGTGATCGGAAGGGGTGACGAGGAATGAAGACCGGAGGGGACATAAAACCATGTTCTTTTTAACAACTTCCATTTCCATTAAAATAATAAATAAATAAATAAATAAAGCTATGAACCAAAAAACAATGATATGAAGTTAAAAAACAACAAAAATGCCTTAAAGAATTACCATTTATTTGTTAATTTCTTGCCTAAACCTGTAACATTGCATGTTTTTTTCCTACTGATTGGCCGAACCCATGGTGTACTTTATTGAATCCTTGTTTTCTATCCCAATCAAATAACAAAATGAGCAATAAAAAAACCAACATACAACAATGGAAAGATGAAAAAACATAATCAAGAATTATCATTTATTAGTGAACTACTTACCTAGGAAGCTGTTGAACAACAACTTTATATCTCAATCGCAAACATAGTCTGATGAGAGAGAGAGAGAGAGAGAGAGAGAGAGAGAGAGAGAGAGAGGATGTGGGGAGCGAGCGTTCAACTCGGGTCGTTTGATGGGGAGTTACGTGGAGAGAGAGAGGGAGAGAGAGAGAGAGAGTCATACCCACCTAAATCGGTTACATCGTTTGGCTACAAAATATAAGTGGTTTGTCTGCTTGGATCACAGCCACAAGCGTACTCTCTTATTATAATAAATTAGATTTCTGACCATCTATTATGTCGTTGATTTCGAGACATAGCAAAGTGTATATGGATTGGCATGTCTCAAACCATAACTCAAAACCCTACATTTGTACTTGAGGTGGGCTTTATCTTTTATTACCATTTGTTATTTCTCCTATGAAGAGATTGAAGTACATTGAGTTTTAGAAATGCTTCAATGAATTGTGTCGCAATCCAAATAAATACGTTCAAGTGTTTGTTCAATTTGCTATTATCGATCTAGATCTTTAGTGTGTGTGACCACTGGCCTCCTAGCATATCATAGGTCTGTATTTTGATGTATTGTGATTTTTCCTCAAATAGTTGTATGATGAGGTTTGGTATTTACAATTCTAATCGTAAAAGTAATGATGTGTACTACATAGTCACAAACTATAAGATTGCAAACTTGCTACCATATTTGTTCTCTATCTTATTTATTTGTAACTCTTCTCTCACATTGACATTTGAACTTAACATTCTAAATGAATTAGGGCTGCTCGGCTTGGTATGAAGTTGGAATGGATGGACGGTGGTGTTAAAACAATAATGGGTCCAATACCAGCTATAAAATACGATGAGACTAGGGGACGAAAAATATGGTTTAATAGCATGGTGGCTGCTTATACCGGCTGGAAGGACGCTCGCAACGATCCTGTTAAGGCAGTTACGTTTGGAGATGGGACACCTTTGCCTTCTGATATAATAGATGAGTGCTTGAAAATCCTTGAAGAGGAATCTGTTGCTATACCTTGGAAGCAGGGTGACATTCTTCTGTTGGATAACTTGGCTGTTTTGCACTCACGAAGATCGTTTGAACCTCCTCGACGCATTCTTGCATCACTTTGTAAATAGTGGTGCGCTCTCTTCCCCTATCTCGTCTATGCTTGTATTCCATGCAGCGGATCCCCTATTGTAAATAACCTGTCCTCAAACCAGAATAAAATTATTAAGGAATCTGTCATTTTTTTTCAAGCAAACAAAGGTTTTCCTATTAAAATAATGGATTAGCTGGGATTATCTTTCAGTCTCACATGCAACAAATATTTCTACTGTTGTACTAGTTAGTGTAATGGTCTACTGTTGATTGAATGTTGCATATCAAATGTTTGTAATAGTTAAACTAATGTGTTGGTGACTATTAATCAGAGGAATCTGGCTTTACAAAGTTTATATCATGAATACGGCGAGTGAAAGTTATTCATGTTAGTGTCGGATATTATTAATTCCTGCAGATTGAACAGATAAAAGTTTTTTGCTAGTTTCTTGGGAGATACAGGGTACTTTAACTTATTGCTCTTTAGTTTGTGTCAGGTATTGAACAGTGGGTGGTTTATTTTTCTTTTGGATTTTTCCTAGGCATTGAACATTAAGTGGAGTGTTGAAAGCACTGCACAAGTAAGAGAACTTAGAGTTTGAAAAAGAGAAACCTTGTTAGGGACATACGTAGACCATGCAAAGACTTCTGAAGTTCAAGGGTTTTCGAATTGCAATTGTGATTCGTGCCCCAGATCAATCATTGTAATCAGCTCTAGGGCACTTAAAATGGGAAATTTATGGTTCAAATGGTCAATTTGCCAATTTGGAGGCCTGATTGTGTCATTAGGTGTCAATTACAAGTACCAGTTTGTTCAGAAAATTTCTAGTAATTTAGGGCTTGCCTGTGATAAGAGTCAAGTTGAGAGGTAGTTTGATGTTTTAGGAAGGTGTTTTAATTAGGATATACTGATATAGCTCTTAGTATTGCAAACTATCTAACCACACTTAATAAGATTTGAATAATACTAGTAGGATTGTTTTCAGCAAACCTATAAGTTATTGTTTTCTCTAGAATCCACAACATTCTTTTTAGATTCCAAACCTCATGCGTAGTAGAACTCTTCCACTTTTATTTTCAAGAATCATAGACCTCTTTATACTGTAATTTCATATCAAATTCAGATATGATTTTTCCTCAAATTATTGAAAAAAAATTTCAGTTCTCATTCAAACTCCCAAAATCCACCAATGCCCTCTCTATCTAGGACCACTTATTGAACTAAAACATTTCAATTCCCCCATGATTAACGTTCTCTTCTTCTAGAATCTAATGATAATTTCATCATAAATCCTGAAGTTGCAGGTCTAAAGTGATCCTACAAGCTGCTCCTTCATTTTCTGTCATGGTTTTGACCGAGGAACGTGATGCCTGGTGATCATATTGCACACATCTCTGCAGCTATGATAATTTTTCGGTCACTTTTATTGAAGGCCTATTACTTGAGTTGGGAATTGCTTGTGGATTTGCTAGGTCTAAGTTTAATCACGAGCACTGTTTTCTATAGAATGCTTTGGCTGAGATGGAAACCCTTCCACCCTGTTAGCTCATACTCCTCGACTTTTGTTATCTTGGCAATCTTTAGCCCTAGAAACCAATTTTTTTCATAAATCCAGTTTTTTTTTCTATGAAATTCTGTTTGTTTGTTGGGTTTCATAGACTTTATTTTTGCCACATACAACTTGTTGATGGCTAGAGCACTGGATTTTGGTTCATGTCATGAAACTTGGTATTGCGGCTGTAGTGGAGGTTAGCGAAGTTGAGTTTTATAATTAATTTTCAACTACAAACACTTTTATGACATGAAACCAACATGAAATGAAGGTTCTTCATGTGCAATTTCCTAGTAGTTTCTTAAAGGCAAAACTAGCTTACCTGGTCAAAATACCATTTATGTTCATTGTTCCCTCTTTTTTGGTACTGTGTGTGTGTTTGAGAGAGAGAGAGAGAGAGAGAGAGAGAGAGAGAGAGAGAGAGAGAGAGTGGAGAACATCCTGTGGATGAACATGAGAAAAATGAAAAGGAGAATAAAAATAAAAGAGGAGAGAGAGAGAGAGAGAGCTTCGTGTGGATGAACAGGAGAAAAAATGAAAAGGAGAATAAAAGAAAGAGGAAATTCGGAAGGCCTCGGGGCCTTGTTTTATTTTATATATTTGGCTTGGGACAAAAACCTGGGTGCAAGGAAAATTAGAAGGGGCTTATGGTCTGGTTTGACGAGCTCCTATTAGATTTTTGGTCTCATCTCCAAGAATCCTCCAGTCTTTTTCTGCCTCGCTCTGAGTCTTACCTTGTTTCTCTATCTAGTATCCACTTCTGGCAAGGGGGTCAGTTTTGTTGATCACTATCGGGATTTCAGCTTCCAGAATCGGTTTTGTTCTCTTTGTTTCATACGATCCTGCAAGTGGCAGCTTGGATGGGAAGACTAGGGACTCTTCCAGGGCTGGTCCTAGGATTTTTGCAGGCTGAGGCAATGATAAAAAATATGACTGTTTTATACATACTAATAGGCATTCAACTAACATAGAAGTAAAACAATCAATAGAAGTAAAATATTACGTTATATGCCTTATTGAATTAAAACTAACATAATTAAAATTTTCAGATAACAAAATTATGGAAAAGAAATTAAAACTAACATATAATCATTTTATATATGTTGCTGAATTTTTGAGACAATAAAATTAACATGTTTATCCACATAAATTTTATTTTTTACGTTAAGAGGTCCGCTACTGCAGAGTGATTAGCGAGAGACAAAAATTAGATGGATGATAAAAATTACCTTGGACTCGAGTGAATAACGATTAACAAATCAATGATCAAAGTCAAATTCACTTGTCACACACACACACACACACACACACACAGAGTGAGCGAGAAAGAAGCTCGCTATTGCAGAGTTGTTGACCGTGAGCCGTCGCCGGTCACACACAGAGAGAGCAAAAGCGCGCGCGCGAGAAAGAGAGAGAGAGAGAGAGAGAGAGAGAGAGAGAGTGCTAAAAATATAAAGGCAATATTTTTTTTGGTAAGCATGTAGATTTTCAATGCTGACGTTTCGTCGTTTCAGGAATGAGCAATTTTAATAGATAAGCGGGTATAATTGTTTTGCACACTGAGGCCTACAACTGCTTATTTGGGTTTTGGGCTCAAATACAAGGCAAAGCCTCGAGATTGGAAGCCTTCTTCTTAAGTGAGGCGGACCTATTTTGAACCCTTTCTTAGTCACTGGCACTAGGTGTTCAATTTTTTCTAGTATATTAAAAAAAAATTTAGGGTCTCCCTTATTGCGGGGCCAGAGCGGTCCCCCACAACTCCCATGCTCAGGGCCGGCCCTGGACTCTTTTAATCCTCCATCCAACCTCTAGGTATTAGACATCACTGCACCGTTTTGACAAGATACTTAGGGCTCCAAAGAAACGATTCCATTAAGTTTTTCTCGTGGGGGCCATGTTAAGATCTCTTGAAATATCCTCCAGACTCCTATCCATAGTCCGTTTATCGTGGGGGCCGTGTTAAGAACTCTCAAAGTGTAAGGATTTTAAGAACCATTCAGGGTTCAGCCTCAATATTGTACGACAGACCGTCGATCACACCATTAGGCCTAAAGTCATTGCGGGGAGAGAGGGCACTTTTCTTTGGAAATCGGAGCTCTGAAAGTGTTTTTGGTAGTCCTTATCAGTTACTTAGAGCATCTCCAAGGGCTCCGTAATCCTTCCCCTATTATTTGGTGGAGGATGGCCTTTCGTTAAGAATAGGGAGTCACTTTATGGTGCCAACTCCGAAAGGGCTCCCTATTCTTTCCTTATTATTTTTATTTGACCAAAGAGGCTTGAACGGTAGACATTGGGTGAAGATCGAGGACCGTCCCCTCATGACCGATGCCGAATGATCATTTAACTGCGTAGCAGACAGTTGCCTCCGATGGGGCCCAGCCTATGTTTGGCAAGCGTAGTAGCGATCCGCTACTTCAGCGATGGCAATGGGGATGCCGTTGGAGCGTATATTTCGCCAAACAGCTCCCTACTTTGGCGAAGGAAGCCGAGTAAGGAGCCCTTGGAGATGCTCTTGCCTCTTATAAGCACCTTGAAAGTTTTTACAAGGTCTCCTATATTCTCTTTCCTGTATTTTTGGAATAATTAGGCTGGTATCCCATCTAGTCAAGGTTCCTTATTTGACCCTATAGATTTTTTTTTTGGTTTCATCTTCCACAAGACCTCTTCTAGGCCTGCACATCTAATCTTATTTAGTCTAAGTTAAGGTCTCTGTTCACCCCCTTGTTGTGAGATGAAATTCATCTTATTTGGTCTAAGTTAAGTCTGTTGAATTTCATCTCCCATTTACTCAGAATGGGAGATGAAATTCAATTCAGGGGGGGGGGGGGGGGAGGGTTTCCACCACCGACGGGCGAACAACACTCGGCCCAAACTGTGCGCTTCTCTCCGACGACTGTGACGCTGTTCATGCGGCATTAGGCGTATCGAACAGCAGCGGCTACCGTCCCGAGGCGTAGGAGGGTGCAGCCGTAGAGGACCCAAGTCTCATTCCGATCAGGTGTAGCATCTATTTGGGCCCAAGGCTCATTAGGTCCATCATGTGTCTCTCTTTCTCAAAGTGGGGAGTGCCCATTCCTGATGGTGGAGGACTCAGTGGCATGACTGGGAAAACACATCATCAGTCTTTTGATATCAAACCTGTCATGCATCAGGCTCAACCACCCAAAGTAGGGGAGAACAGCATATGAAGGGCCCATGGATGCAATGATGGCATCAAACCCTACATCTCCCACGCTTATTCCTTCCAAGTACAAATGAACCTTCTTTTCTTCTTCGAAGCAAAACTCATGGAAGAATTGTGGCGTGGAGCTAAAGCAACGGCGGCCGGTCGCATAATTAATCTAATTATACTAATAACCTCCACTCTAGTCCATCTTTAGGCAAGCTATGTACGAAAGCGTGACGGCCGCCTCCGATAATGTCATTCATGCATCTTCCATCATAAAGCTTTCTTGGGTTGACGAAAAGCGAAGCCGCCGTCCAAGCAGGAGGTAAATGGGTGAGCTCTTTAGGATCAAGTCGCTTTGTGTGGTATAGTTTGAGTTTCTATCTGGACCGTTCGATCCACAGAATGGGACCTCACCCCTCCTCCTTCCATCTCTCTCTCTCTCTTTCTCTTCCCGGGCATTGTACAGATTAAGAAAACAGGATTTGGACCGTCCGATCTACAGAACGGGATCTTCCCCCTTCCATCGCTGGCTTTCTACCTGGGATAAATGATTGATTTAGGAGTTAATTGAAAAACACACCATAAATATTTCATGGGCAAGTAGTGAAAATTTACAAAAAACTCGTATATAAAATATGATTATTGAATATATTTATGAGAGTTTCATAGAATATAACTCCGGCCAATTAACTTAAAACTTGTGAATCATTTGAAAAAAAAAAAACCTATTCTTGCTTAGGTTTGTTGTGGGGAGTGGATAGGACCGGCTCGGCCATAAGACCATTAAGGTGGTCGCCTAAGACCCCATATAAAAATAAATAAGCTGTCAAGATAAAAAATCATATAAATAGCCTAAGGAGCTATACGAAAAGAAAACCACAAACCTGCTTAAATAACCTTAAGATCCCAAATGAATTAAAACCTAAGGTCCTAATTAATTTTTTTTTCCGTAATATAGTAAATCAATTAAATATCTATATTATATATCAAATATTAAAAATATATTTTTTATATTTTTTGCCTTTGGCTCAACTTGTATCAAGCAGACCCTGGGAGTGGATGAGCCTTATCTCTTATCCATCCTTCCAAGCACGTCAAAGTGTCAACCCGACCCACCATCATCCTACATTTCGGCTGGTGGATGCTATGGGGACCGCCATTAGAGATAATGAAGCATGTGTTACATTCAACAGTTCCTTGCCTCTTCCCTTTTTTTTTGTGCAGAGAGAGAGAGAGAGAGAGAGAGAGAGAGAGAGAGAGAGAGAGAGAGAGAGAGAGAGAGAGAGAGAGAGAGAGAGAGAGAGAGAGAGAGAGCTTGATGGGTACTAGAAAGGAGGAGGAAGATGCACTTGGCCGTGGTCCCGCGACCCTTATGATCAAACTAGTGCCGAGGGTTTTTCATTGAGTGGTCATCATGGATGGACGGTGGATGGAAAGCGGTCATCATGGATGAGGGTGGTTGAGAGGCCCGGCCGGGCACTTAGGGGGGGTGTTTGGTACGTGGAACACATGTTTGCCTTAATCCTGTTCAGGAAAGGGTTATTACCGTCAATTCCAATTTCTAATACCATGGTCTAGTGTTCTGCTTGGCATAGAAACAACCGGAGTGACAATTTTTAGTTCCCAAGACCTTCATTCCACCGGAACAATTACAAGCCGTTATTTTCAAATCATGAAATTCGGAATGGAAATAGATTGTTCCAGAATGATGCCAAACACCCGCTACCTTCTCACGAAGCTTTAGGGTGTTTGGTACGTGGAACACCTGTTCCCCTTAATCCTGTTCTAGAAGGGGTTATTACCGTCAATTCCTATTTTCAATGCAATTTGATGGTCTAGCATTCCGATTGGTATAGAAACAGCCGGAGTGACAATTTTTAGTTCCCAAGTCCTTCATTGCACCAGAACAATTACTAACCGTTATTTTTAAATCATGGAATACGGAATGAAAATAGATTGTTCCAGAATGATGCCAAACACCCCCTTAGCTTCTGGGCGAATTTGTTTCGTTGTAAGTGGAGATACGGAGGTTGAGTTCAGCGGAAAGTGGTCACTTGGAGGTATTGATTTTGAAGGTCAGTTGTACCAGATTTGTTCCTTGGACTACCCAAAATCCTCGGAGTTCGACTCCTCGTCACTGATTGTAGCTCTACTTGAATTCGAACAAACGCCGGAGTGAATCAAAATCAAGTCGAAATAAGGGTCTGGTTACAGGCTTTGGATAAGTATAAACTATTCAAAAGAAACTAGGAGGGGTAAAGCGGGAATAGGAGTTTGTTTATGGGGCTTTTGGATATGTATAAAGATTACCAAAAGAAACTCGGGAGAGGCAACTGCCTGTGAAGGGGGAAAATTTTCAGCACATCCTGTGTCCGCTTCAACCACGGGGCCCACTACGATTCAAGAGACATGGGGTAGCAGGCTCCAACACATTGGGGTAGTGGTCCTCAGCACTTAGAGCGTGCTGATAGGCTTTGGGCAACGATTGTATCGTACGCAAGATGTACTTAAATTTTTTCCCTGTGAAGGATGGGCAAATTGTTGAACCATATAAAATCTGTCTTTTTTGCTGTTCGAATGCATCTTGCTCTTTCTTTTATTCTTAATACAAATCTACACAAAAAGATCTATAATATGAATATTTAGGATAAATTACATTTTACCCCCAAAAAGTTTGGCCCAAAATCACTTAACCCCCCAAAGTTTTTTTGTTCCAAATCTATCCTTGTAGTTATAAATATTAGCACCGTATCCTGTTTGTCAACTACTAAATTTTCTCTTTTGGTAATTTATATTTAATCAAAACTAAATCGAACAGGGTAAAATGTAGTTTATTAATTGTACCCTTTTGTCAACTACTAATTTTCCCCTTTTGCATATTTCATCTAATCAAAACTAAATTTTGGAGTGGGGGGGGGGGGGGGGGGGGGGAGGGTGATGTAGTTTATTAACTATAGAGTGGTTTGATTTTAGCCTATACCTCAGATGACAAAGATTAATTTATCCTTTTGTTTAACGAACTCTCTCAATGTGAAAACGTATATATGATTTGAATCATGAAAATATTGTTATGTTAGGCAATGTTCATTATAATGAAATAACATGAGAACAACTTGCGTTGAATATTGTTCTAAAACAAGTGGGTTGAGGCTAAGGTCTCTCATGATTGAGGTTGCATCGCAGTGACAAATCACATGCCTTTCATCCGGATGGTCATGATTATGAATCATGTGGGCTTCCTCTTGTTTGTGAGGTGGGTTTATCTCTCATCTTTGTGACGAGCCTATCTCTCACCTCTATGGTGGGTTTTTTCGTGCTCCTATGTGTTAATATTACATGAAAAGTTAAGGTTTGAAATTGGGCTTGTCTTGTACTTTAAACATTAACAAATGATGTACTGATCATGAGGTCCTCAAAAAAAGAAGAAGATGATCTTAGAATCGGATAGTCAACAAACGTTGAGAAAATGCTATCAAGATAGGCAAGAATTCGAAAAAGGGTGGGGCTAGATACAATCGATGAAATACTTTAGGCAGGTCCCCTCTAAAGATAACATAAATTTTTTTCATTGGCAGTCTCAGTCTATAGGCCATCTCCTTTTTTTTTTTCTTTATCGTGTATGTGCCGCCCACCGCCGCTCATCCAACCCATTGTTGTCTCCTCTTTCTGCTCCCCCTTATTCTCCCATTCTTCTTCTTCTTCCACCTTTTCTTCCGCCTCCTCTTTTTTCATCCCCTTCTTTCTCCACCTCTTTCCTCCCTCGTCCTCCCTGAAATATGTGCATTTGGCTATACCTGTCTCAAATGCACCTTTTGTGGATTCTACCGAGGTGGCCAAATACACAGAATGTGCATTCGGACTGATATGGTCGAATACATAGATTTCAGAAAAGCTGAAAGAGGAAGAGGAGGAAGAAGGGAAAGAAAAAGGAGGAGGATGTAGTTGGGCAGTGGCGGCTCCAGAAATTTGTATTAGTGGATTTAAAAGTTGCTTAAAAAAATAATTTTCAGGGGACGACGTGAAATATGGTTTGGTGAATCAGTGGAGTGTAGTCAAACAAACAGTCAAACTAAATAAATTATGATAAAAATAAAATTTTAATAAAATTGAATCGGTGAGTGGGGTCAATTAACCCCACTCATCCATTTGTAGCGCCTCCCATGGAGGAGGGTGCGACTGTGGTGTGTTACCGATAGGCGACGGCCTGTACGTAGCTGGTGACGGATCGACGACGTTGGCTGCCATTAGTAAAAGAGCAATGATGAAATGAACACACATTCAATATTTTTAAAAATTTAAGTTAGGGTTATCTTATATATTCCGTGGGCTGTATATGGCCCCACCCTTGGGGAAATAGTAAGCTGCACATTGCACTACAAATAGGAGGCGCCTCATTTGATGAAATTTCAAATATTAGTTTTTATTAACATTAAATACATATTTATTATTTAGGTAATCGGATTTTTAATTATTTGGGAGTCGCACGCTCGCCATCCAGTATAGGGGGCACGCACGGTGCACGGACTCAAAGTGGGAGGCATGGAAGACTTTATTGAGCACAGTGAAGGGCATTTTGGTGATAAGAGAACTCCCTACCCTTTTCCCGATGTGGCGTCTCGGGAACCAAAACGAATCCTGCGGAGTAGGCAGACAAGATCATGGAATTTGCATGCTTTAATTCATGACTGCACCCCTCCGGATCATCTAAAATCTCTCCACTCCATTCCTTCCTCCCCACGGAAAACTTTTCAGCACAACCGTTGTACAATACAACCACGGGACCCACTGCCTCCAGAATCTATCACAGCCGTATGCAGTCGGTTGGAGTATGATTCACTTTCGGGTTGCCTTCCATCGTGGGGCTGTGATGAGTGTCGGGACCACCGACTGGAGAAGATCCAATCTCTGAATGGCAGTGGGCCGATGGTTGTATGGTACAACGGTTGTGCTGAAACCCTCCCTTTTTTTTGGTCTGTCTAAACTCATTACTATTTTATTAATCACTGGTGTATGCCCTTGCCGATTGGCACGAAGGGGACGCCTTTGCCTCCAACACCAACGCACGAAGAAGGCAAGAGCGAGAGAGAGAGAGAGAGAGAGAGAGAGAGAACCCTCCCGTACCCTACCAATGAATCGCATCCCTCCCGATCACACTCTTTAATGAATCGCAGCCCTCGCGATCGAACCCTTTCGATGAATGGCATCACTTCCGATCACACTCTCCGATATATCGCAGTCACTTATCGATCGGACAATCTAAAATCAATCTTCATTTGTTTCGACGGTCCAAAATCAAGTTTCGCTTGTCTCCAAAACTTCCTTATTATATTAGATATGATTTGATAGTACTTTAAACAATTAATGGTAGCATATGCATGTAGGGATGACAACGGAGCCGTTTCAAACCGAGAACCGCAAAAAATCACACCGTATGGTGCGGTTTTGGTTTGCCAAAAATATAAAACATTAACGGTGCGGTGCGGTTTCGGTGTTGCGGTACGATGTGGTTTTGGTTTTGCCCAAAACCGCATAAAACCGCACCGTTTAGATCATTATAATGATAAATCGCGGTGCACCGTACCGCATGGTGCAGTTTCGGTTTTACATAATGGTACACCGTCGCGGTGCAGTGCGGTTTCGGTGTGGTGGTTTGGTGTTGCGGTGTGGTTTTGGTTTGGCCCAAAACCGTACCGAAACCGCACCGTTGCCATCCCTAAGATGAAATTATTTATGGTCGAATGATAAAAACCATTGTGTATTTAGACTGGTATGGTCGAATGAAAAAAATTCAGGGAGGACAAGAGGGAAATAGGAGGAAGAGAAGAAAGAAGGAGAAGGGGAGGAAAAAGTGAAGGAAGAAGAAGACGAAGAGGAGGAGGCAACGATGATGGATTGGATGGGTGGCCATGGATGGAGATGGGCGGCAGGTTGCACAGACATAATAGAGGGTAAAAAGGTGTGTTACCTTTAAATGAGAGCTGCCTTTGATATTTCGTGGGCTATATATATATATATATATATATATATATATATATATATATATATATATATATATATATATATATATATATATATATATATATATATATATATATAATATTTCAGGGTTTTGTGGGGGAGACAAACATTTAATTCAGTCCAGGGACAAACCTAAGAGACAAACACAGCCGTTCATTACTGTCTCTCTCTCTCCCCGCTCACTCACGCCTCACGATCACAACCATCCGCTCACTCAGCCCTCTCTCTCTCTCTCTCCTGTCTGTTCCGCTATCCCGGCCCTCACTCACGATCACAACCATCCGCTCACTCAGCCCTTTCTCTCTCTCTCTCTCTCTCTCTCTCTCTCTCCTGTCTGTTCCGCTATCCCGGCCCCTCACTCACGATCACAACCATCCGTTTCAGCCTCACGATCACAACCATCCGCTCACTCAGCCCTCTCTCTCTCTCCTGTCTGTTCCGCTATCCCGGCCCCTCACTCACGATCACAACCATCCGTTTCAGCCCGCGATCATCTCTCTCTCTCTCTCCGCTCACTCAGCCTCACGCCCCTCCCTGCCAGCGAGACCCAGACCCCGCGCCCTCTCTCTCTCTCTCTATCCCGTCTGTTACGCTATCCCGGCCCCCTCACGCCCGCGATCATCTCTCTCTCTCTTTCTCTCCGCTCACTCAGCCTCACGCCCCTCACTGCCAGCGAGACCCAGACCCCGCGCCCCTCCCTGCCAGCGAGACCCAGACCCCTCACCAACTCTCTCTCTCTCTAAATCTCTCTCTCTCTCTCTCTCTCTCTCTCTCTCTCTCTCTCTCTCTCTCTCTCTCTCTCTCTCTCCCGGGCTCCCCTCTCCCCAAATCCCGGTCGCCCCCGCGCCCTCTCTCTCTCTCTCTCCCGTCTGTTACGCTATCCCGGCCCCCTCACGCCCGCGATCATCTCTCTCTCTCTCTCCGCTCACTCAGCCTCACGCCCCTCCCTGCCAGCGAGACCCAGACCCCGCGCCCCTCCCTGCCAGCGAGACCCAGACCCCTCACCAACTCTCTCTCTCTAAATCTCTCTCTCTTTCTCTCTCTCTCTCTCTCTCTCTCTCCCCAAATCCCGGTCGCCCCCGCGCCCTCTCTCTCTCTCTCTCTCTCTCCCGTCTGTTACGCTATCCCGGCCCCCTCACGCCCGCGATCATCTCTCTCTCTCTCTCCGCTCACTCAGCCTCACGCCCCTCCCTGCCAGCGAGACCCATACCCCGCGCCCCTCCCTGCCAGCGAGACCCAGACCCCTCACCAACTCTCTCTCTCTAAATCTCTCTCTCTCTCTCTCTCTCTCTCTCTCTCTCTCTCCCGGGCTCCCCTCTCCCCAAATCCCGGTCGCCCCTCTCCCCAAATCCCGGCCCTCTCTCTCCCTGCGAACCAAACCTCACCGACCTCACGCCCCTCTCCCCAAATTCCGGCCGCCCCTCTCTCCCTACGAACCAGATCCCCTTCTGATTCTTTCCCCCTAAAATCCAGCCCAAATCTCCGGCGATCACCTCTCTTCAAAAGCCCCGACATGGAAAGCAAAATCCATCCCAAATCTTCGGCGATCACCTCTCTTCAAACGCCCCGACATGGAAAGCATCTCGCGAGCACCTCCTCAATAGCACTCGAATTGCAGAAGAGAAAGAGAGATCTCCATCACCGTCCGCAGCTCCTCCATCCACCAGGTATGACCCCCCTCTCCTCTCTCTTTTACTATGAGCAATCTGGTTGCTATCTCATTAGCCACTGTCCATGCGAGATCACTATGCGATATCTTCTCTTTTTTGTATCTGTTCTGGTAAAACTCATTATTGGGTATGTTAGATTGAATGGTTGAATTAAAAAAAAAGTGATCCACTTTTTTCTATGTGGGATGGAACATGTCCTTAAAATGACAGATGCTTATATTTTTAAAAGGACCGACGGATTTTTCGTAAACTGACTTCATTGTTTACACACTCCTATTTGAATCATTTCTTCTCCAAATGCCTGCACGGGCAATTCCTGTTTTAAGTTGAGTATTTGAGATGTTCATTTTAAAGCCAATAGTTTTTTGTTTTTGCAATTAATTAAAGGCCAATATTGGTTTTGATTATATAAACTATGTATCAACTTATAAAATTTTCTATAGGTAGTCTTTGTTTCATGATAATTCTCCAACTTAAATTATCCATCTTATTAGTTTTGAACAATTGGCAAAATTCCAACATATATCATCTAATATATTAGGGTCTAATGCAATTAAGATTGCACATGTACTAATTTTTTCTTTATTTAATGTCTCTTTTGTTCTCTTTCGAAATGTGAGTATTCAAAAATCTCTATTAACTAATGCATTTGATATGGTTGCTCATTTCATATGGACCTGATGTTTTTATTTTTTATTTTGTGTTGTGCTAAGCATCAATGACCTGTAGTTTAGCAAGCAAAGTTGCCCGAACTTTGATCCGGTCACAGTTAAAGATATCGTGAATGCTTTGAAGAATACAAAGCCATCAGCGGCTCATCCATCCACACCGTTTCCATTAAAATTTGTAAATTGGCTTGATCAATATATTGTTTCTCGATTTTTTTTTTTCATTTGGTTATTTCTAATTTTCTTTGGAATGTCTGAAAAACAAGTGAAAGATTTGTGTTACCTGTAGCATTTTCCGTGTTGTTTACTCTCGAAATATTTTTTTGCCACCCTCGAAATATTTTTCACCTGTCTCGAAATATTGTCTTCGCCCTCGAAATCTTTTGCGTGCCGACATGCTTGCTTGCAGAGGCGCTGTTCGATTCTTTCCAAAAGGGCAATTTTCGTGCAACGATTCACATCCTCAATTGTCATTTGTTCTTCGACAGTTTGCAATGTTTTATTCGATCCAGCTGACCAACATTGTTACAAGCTGAAAATTGCATATACATTGCATATGTGGGCGCACAACTCTGTTGCATCATAGTGATATGTCATTTGATTTTTTTTTCCTTTAAAAGATAAAAATAACCCCTTTTTAAAGATTTTTAAAATTATGATTTGATTTCATTGATCATGCACGCATGGCCTTAGTTTGTATGGGTCATGCATGGGCTGCACTTTGCATGCATGGGCCGTTGCATACGAATGAATTCCATTTGTATGCAACTGACAAGGAATATAATCATCGGTAAAGTATGTTAGATAAATCATGTTTGTCTATTGGTATATGTTTCGATAGATTGTGTGGTGTTGGGCAAAGCACAATATATGTATATGATTCATTTTTGTAGTTTATTTGGCTAACTTAATTTCTAGCATCATGGTACATATTAAGAGCATCTCTTTGTATTTCTAATTGTTTTTTGGCTGTTGTGTTTGCAGCCAATCCCGACACACGCAACTAACATGTCTGACTCCCTCACCAATCTGGACTCCATGTTGGTAGATGACCCCGTGGTCCCCGCCATTGCGAACTCCACAGTTAGTCAATTTTCGATGTCCATTTTCACCAAGTGTTTTCTTTGTGAAACTTTCTAATATATGGGTCAAAACATTTATTGGGCAAGGTCTCAATCTTGCATGGACTGTAGTAGGAATGTCACTCATTTTATGTGCATTCATCTCATCACAAGTTTTATAAAGAAAGCTACTGATTTTTTGAACATATTCTTTATCTTTGATTGTATCAAGATCCATGGATCACCCAACCAAAATGCTTGACTCTATGTGTTTCTCTATGTGTTTCTCATCATTTTTTTGAATATATTCTTTTCTTTGATTGGTCTCTATGTGTTTCTCATCATTTTTTGTCTGTTGTGTTTGCAGCCGCCCCCGACCCACGCAACCAAAATGCTTGACTCTCACACCAATCTGGACTCCATGTTGGTAGATAACCCCGTGGTGCCCGCAGTTGCGACCTCCACGGTTAGTCAACTAACTATGTCAATTTTCAGTAATTTCTTTCTTTGTGAAACTTTCTAATATATGGGTGAAAACATTTATCGGGAAGGTCTCAATCTTGCATGGGTGAAAACATTTCTAATCAGATTTTTCTTTAAAAATTCGATTGTTTTTTCTTTAAAATTTCTCTTAGTTAAAATCAGATTTTAAAATCCGATATGCATATGCGTTGTACTTGGATTAGGCTTGAGTATCAGCCCAAATCCAACACAGAGTTGGATTATGCTCGGGTATTGGCATTAGATTTCAAAATCTGATTTTTCTTTAAAAATTCGATTGTTTTTCTTCAAAATCAGAATCACAGCGTACATGCACTCATGCCCAATTGAGGAAGCAACATACACATGATTTTATAGTAATTGTAATTGGTTGCTTGATTGGTCTCTATGTGTTTCTCATCATTTTTTGTCTGTTGTGTTTGCAGCCGCCCCCGACCCACGCAACCAAAATGCTTGACTCTCACACCAATCTGGACTCCATGTTGGTAGATAACCCCGTGGTGCCCGCAGTTGCGACCTCCACGGTTAGTCAACTAACTATGTCAATTTTCAGTATTTTGAGATTACATGAATGGATTGATGAGAAACTTTAGAGGAAAGGTATTTCAAATTGCATCTTATACGGACATGTTAGTCAAAATATATAAAGATACTAGAGGCTACATGGACAAGGGCTTGGAGATAGGAGTGTAATGAGAGATTCAATGCTAGACTATAGCAGCCTTGAATTGAGCAATGGGACAATACTTTTTGATGAAAGAAAAATTAACAATGGAGAGCTTAAACAAGATGAAAACAAGATTGAAGACGTTAAAACATGTTACAAAATATCATTCCACATAAGGAAAGAATTATTTGAATTATTTGAAAAGCATGAGCACACAATATAGGTTAGTGCTTTTGGAAGTACATGCTGGTAGAAAGAAAAGATGGCGTACCATATTTTGCCCTAGAATGCATATGGAAATTAAGTATCCTGACGAAATTTTTAGATAAACTGAATACTAATAAAGAAGGTCCTGTAGGGTGCGTGATTTATGGTAATGCAGTCACGAACGATATGGCATGATAGTGGTGAATGCTTGATCAAACAACAAGAAACAATTTAGTGAATGTGTTATTACACAAGTTAAGCCAAAATAATAGCAAGTTACAATAAAGATTTACAGAAATAACAATGTAATTAAGGTTCCAATCAACAACGATAGCCATGAAAGACTCTAATTATTACTTTCATTACCGAAAAGAACAAAGAGATTCAGAGAATATTTAATGTAATCATTGCAAGGTAGAGGAAATGAAGACATACCTCTTAAATGTTTTGTGATCACATGCCTACGAGACTAGCGAGTATGTTAATGGATACCAGTAGAACTGCTAATGTTTCATGGGCCTTACAAATAGGTAAAAAAAGGCTGAAGTACATAAATGTACGAGATAAGAATGCTAAGGTAAATGTGTCATAAAGACAGGAAATATAGGATAGAGATAAAAACTAGGAAAGATTATCCAAATTAAAAAGGAGATTCAGGGTTGTAAGGCTAAAAGATAAAGTGATGGGTGGAACAAGTTAATTGGCAAATCATGTGCAAAAATACTGGGGAGGTGAGGGCCCCAAACTTTTGAATTAGAGAAAAAATATAAAAGGAACATACTAACAAAACCTAGATGGAAATTGTACATGTGCTTTAAAAAACTCAATGATCTAAACATTGATGGGAAGAATCACCAGAAAGACTAGAAGAGCCTAACTATACAGGCAATGTTTAAGATCGGAAGCAACCAACAGAGAACATCCGAAATTAGGATTTAGATAGTAGACTCTTATAAACTAGAAATCTTCAACATCATTTGTTTGGATGGACATGTTTAGATTCTCTCGATACATATTAAGAATATTGAACCGCCAGGAGAATGAGAGTACGTGAAAATTAATACAGTTGTTTATTATTGAATATATTTATCAGTACGAATGCCATATACTCATAATAATATTTACAGGGAGGAGGGCCGTGATAGCCCGACGACAGGCTCTAGAGAGAGTACGGTTGTGTGCTGCAGAGAGGTGGCGGGAACGAGAGGCTACCAAGGCTGCACGATTACTATTTGGAGAGGCGACTCGACTGCAAGCTGAAGAAAGCTGGCGACGACGACAGGTTGTTTATGGTATGTTAATCATTTTCATTAATTAGACTTTACCCCCCAAAACTAACTGTTCCGTCAGCTCTCCATCTAAGACAAAGGGTGAGCTGACGGTAAAGAAATAAAGTTTTGGGCGCTGAGCAGACGGAACAGTTAGTTTTGGGGGGCAAAGTCAAAATAACCCTACAAATAATGATAATAGTGTACCCAATGATCTTTAAAATTTAGGGTAAATTACTCTTTGGCCCCCTGAAGTTAGCTAAAAAACACTTAACCCCCTCACCAAATCACTCCCTAAAGTTTGAAATTTATAACAAGGCTGAAGTCAAGTGTTGGGGTACAAAAGGCTTTTTAGATGAAGGCTTGACTTTTTAAATTGGGGTGTGATAACTCTGGATCCCACATGTTAGTATTCCACCCCAATAGGTCCTCTCTCTTTTGCTTTGAAAGGCACCGAAACTTCAACACTGCCTTGATTAGAAGTAGGCAAAGTAAGATCAGTACATACCTAGATGATAGGATATGTTTTGGTGCTTATGTCTATGTTATATGAAATGTCATTTGACGAATTTCATTGGAGTTTGCCAAATCAAGTGATGATTTAGGTTTTCCAAGTTGTTTGTGATGACAATAAAGGGTGATTTGTCTAAAAATTTATGAACAAAAAAACATCTACTTTGTTTTGTACCATATTTTTGTGCAAAATCTTAAAATTCTGTTGGTATCTTAATTCAAAAGTATGCATTCATCTCATATGCAGTCATTGTTACAAGTGCATATATTGTTGTGTTGGGCACAAATTTATTTGATATAGCACACCACCGCTGAGATAATCCCCAATCACCTTCTTTAATATCCATAGGGAAAAGGGATCCTAAGTTTGGAGATGTCCAACCAAGGATTTCGAGGGTTACTGCTCGGCCTCATTGAGTTGAGCGTGTAGTTGCTCGGGCTGTAATTGATGGCACCTGCTGAATAAGCCGAATGAGGAGGAGATGGTAAGCAACTTTTGTTATTGGGCAGTATGTATTGGCACAATGGACTTGAACATTGAGAGACGAGGAGTGACATGTTCATTCTCGATGCTGTAGGAAATGAAACAATACTTATTATATAAAATCGTATCTTCACTATGGGTTCTTAGAACTCCCTACCCTTTTCCCGATGTGGCGTCTCGGGAACCAAAACGAATCCTGCGGAGTAGGCAGACAAGATCATGGAATTTGCATGCTTTAATTCATGACTGCACCCCTCCGGATCATCTAAAATCTCTCCACTCCATTCCTTCCTCCCCACGAAAAACTTTTCAGCACAACCGTTGTACAATACAACCACGGGACCCACTGCCTCCAGAATCTATCACAGCCGTATGCAGTCGGTTGGAGTATGATTAACTTTCGGGTTGCCTTCCATCGTGGGGCTGTGATGAGTGCCGGGACCACCGACTGGAGAAGATCCAATCTCTGAATGGCAGTGGGCCGATGGTTGTATGGTACAACGGTTGTGCTGAAACCCTCCCTTTTTTTTGGTCTGTCTAGACTCATTACTATTTTATTAATCACTGGTGTATGCCCTTGCCGATTGGCACGAAGGGGACGCCTTTGCCTCCAACACCAACGCACGAAGAAGGCAAGAGAGAATGAGAGAGAGAGAGAGAGAGAGAGAGAGAGAGAGAGAGAGAGAGAGAGAGAGAGAGAGAACCCTCCCGTACCCTACCAATGAATCGCATCCCTCCCGATCACACTCTTTAATGAATCGCAGCCCTCGCGATCGAACCCTTTCGATGAATGGCATCACTTCCGATCACACTCTCCGATATATTGCAGTCACATATCGATCGGACAATCTAAATCAATCTTCATTTGTTTCGACGGTCCAAAATCAAGTTTCGCTTGTCTCCAAAACTTCCTTATTATATTAGATATGATTTGATAGTACTTTAAACAATTAATGGTAGCATATGCATGTAGGGATGACAACGGAGCCGTTTCAAACCGAGAACCGCAAAAAATCACACCGTATGGTGCGGTTTTGGTTTGCCAAAAATATAAAACCGTAACGGTGCGGTGCGGTTTCGGTGTTGCGGTGCGATGTGGTTTTGGTTTTGCCCAAAACCGCATAAAACCGCACCGTTTAGATCATTATAATGATAAACCGCGGTGCACCGTACCGCATGGTGCAGTTTCGGTTTTACATAATGGTACACCGTCGCGGTGCAGTGCGGTTTCGGTGTGGTGGTTTGGTGTTGCGGTGTGGTTTTGGTTTGGCCCAAAACCGTACCGAAATCGCACCGTTGCCATCCCTAAGATGAAATTATTTATGGTCGAATGATAAAAACCATTGTGTATTTAGACTGGTATGGTTGAATGAAAAAAATTCAGGGAGGACAAGAGGGAAATAGGAGGAAGAGAAGAAAGAAGAAGAAGGGGAGGAAAAAGTGGAGGAAGAAGAAGACGAAGAGGAGGAGGCAACGATGATGGATTGGATGGGTGGCCATGGATGGAGATGGGAGGCAGGTTGCACAGACATAATAGAGGGTAAAAAGGTGTGTTACCTTCAAATGGGAGCTGCCTTTGATATTTCGTGGGCTATATATATATATATATATATATATATATATATATATATATATATATATATATATATATATATATATATATATATATATATATATAGAGAATACGGGGTATGAGCTGACAGCCCATTTTTATTTTAGGCTGTCAGCTCACAGCCATCCGATCCAACTGATCGTAACCGTCTGATTTAAAAAACCCAAAACACACACACCCTCTCTCTCTCTCTCTCCGATCACGATCTCTCTCTCTCTCTCGTTCGTTGAGAACCACCGCCGCCCTCACCCTTCTCCTCCCACTCCGGCGCCGGTCCAGCCGCAGCTCCGGCAGCCTCCGACCTCCCCCCCGACGCCCGCAGCTCCGGCAGCCCCCGACCTCCACCCCCGATCTCCCGCAGCTCCGGCAGCCCCCGACGCCCGCAGCTCCGGCAGCCCCCGACCTCCACCCTCCGGCAGCAGCCGCTGCCAGAGATTGCAGCCGGATCTGCCGCCGTCGGGGCTGCTGCCGGAGGGAGCCGGCGTCGGGGATGATGCCCGGGGAGGGAGAGGGGTCGCGCCGGAGGGGTCGAGGGCGCAGGGGGCAGGGGTCGGGGGCCGGAGGGGGTCGGGGGCCGGAGGGGATCGGGGCCGGAGGGGGTGGGATCTGCCGCCGTCGGGGCTGCTGCCGGAGGGAGCCGGCGTCGGGGGCAGGGGTCGGGGATGATGCCCGGGGAGGGAGAGGGGTCGCGCCGGAGGGGTCGGGGGCGCCGGGGGCAGGGGTCGGGGGCCGGAGGCACAGGGGTCGGGGCCGGAGGGGGTGGGGGCACCGGATCCGGCCGGAGGCACAGGGGTCGGGGCCGGAGGGGATCGGGGGCGCAGGAGGCAGGGGGCAGGGGGCGGACGGGGCTCACGAGAGAGAGGGAGAAGGAGAGAGTTGGGTTAGGTGTTTAATTGGGTTTTTTTTTTTTATTTCAAACGGACGGCTTATGATGATGATCGGAGGGCTGTGAGCTGACAGCCCAAATGCCCAAATGGGCTGTCAGCTCATACCCCGTTTTCTCTATATATATATATATATATATATATATATAGAGAAAACGGGATATGGGCTGACAGCTTATTTTCAATATAGGCTGTCGCTGTCAGCCATCCGATTCTTAACGAGTGAATGGCTCAGATTGTTTAGGCTGCCCCAGAGAGAGATCCAACCACCGGCCAACGAGTCCACGACCTCTATCTCTCTGTTTCGCTGAGAGAGAAGACCAGAGAGAGAGAGATAGATTGGCTCCGCCTGATCTCTCCGCCCTCAACCCCCGAGCCCCGGTCCGGTCCTCATCCCGATCTCCGCCCGATCTCTCCTCCTCATCGCCGACAGAGATCGCCTGATCTCTCCGCCCTCAACCCCCGAGCCCCGGTCCGGTCCTCATCCCGATCTCCGCCCGCATCCTCATCCCGATCTCCGCCCGATCTCTCCGCCCCCGTCCTCATCGCCGACAGAGATCGGCTCCGCCTGATCTCTCCGCCCTCAACCCCCGAGCCCCGGTCCGGTCCTCATCCCGAGCTCCGCCCGCGTCCTCATCCCGATCTCCGCCCGATCTCTCCGCCCCCGTCCTCATCGCCGACAGAGATCGGCTCCGCCTGATCTCTCCGCCCTCAACCCCCGAGCCCCGGTCCGGTCCTCATCCCGATCTCCGCCCGCGTCCTCATCCCACGACCCAGCAGACGGAATCGTATCTGATGCACCCAGACTCGCCGGCTACATGAGATCGCCGGAGGAGATCGCTGGGGCTGTGATCTCCCCTCCCGTCTCCGGCCGCTTGATACCCCTCCCCACCCTACGCACAGAGACATCGCATGAAAAAGGGATCCCCCTCCCGTCTCCGATGTCACGATCTCGCATAGCTGGTGCTGCGATCTCCCCTCCTAACCACCAATGGATCTCCCCTCCCGACCACCCGTCGATCTCCTTCTTCGTCAACAACCTCGAGGCGCCATGATCTCCAGACCACCGGCTCCCGGATCTCTCGGCACCTGCGCTGCGATCTCCTGACCACTGGCGATCTCCTGACCACTGGTATGCTGGTTTCCATTTTGTTGCATATTGTGAAATCCAGTTCGTTTATCGACTTTGTTAAGGTTCTGATCAATCATAGTAATGTTTCTTTACTTCTCTATATTTGTTTTTTTCTGTTCTCTAGGTTGTAACCACAAGATGCGTGTGATTGAATTGCTGGCTATATACATGATTGAATTCCGTGGCATTGGATAGGCTAAGGAATCCAGGAACTCAGATGACAAATCCGGTGGGCCTCGTTGTCTGCTGCGACTCCAACTGATGTACACAAACCAATTATTGGTTGATACTTGTTGTCGGGCATCATGTAAAAATCCGGAAAAAATCATATCCATCTTTGTATTGGATTTCCTTTCAATGTTGTTTACCAGACTTTCAGTGGTTTGTGTATTAATCGAAAGCAGTTATTATCAGGTTGAAATTAACTTATATATGATCAGACATTGTCTCCAGACTTTCATTTGTCTTTAACCATTATGATTCTGATACAGTTGATGGCTGTTAACCATTCAATTCTGTTAAGTTTCTCTTGATGATCATGTCGTGTTCTGAATAAAAACAAGTTTTCCCAACCTTTGTGTTTGTTAAGTTTCTCTTGATGATCATGTCGTGTTCTGAATATAGGCTGACAGCCCATTTTCAGTTTATATGCCATTGGAATCAACTGGAAAAAAAAAAAAGGAAGGAAAAGTTTTGCAATTTTCGGGTATAGGTGATGCTTTCAATCAACAACAAGAACACTCCATTTCTATTTTGTATGAACCAACAGGTACAGGGGCTTTGAAGCCTTCAACTGGTGGCTGCTCTACATCAAACCATGTGGAAGGATTAAAAATAAATCTATCAGAAGCTGGTTGTTTATGATTCTATGGTATTCGATGAGCGCATGCAGGTATATTGTTTATAATCGGTGGAATCGATAGCCGAAGAAATGTTCATTAAGACCGAGACAAAGCCTTGATGTTATGGGCTTTTTGTTTAGTGAAAGTATAATATTGTTCTTTAGGTTGTTATTAACTGTCATACGGTCCCGGTCACCTGCAAACAGCACTAAGACCTCCAATCAGAACACCCTCAATCACAACTCTCAGCCCCGATCCATCGGCCGGAGCTCACCGAGGACGGCCGAGCACTCACCCCATAGAAGGAACCCCTTGGCCGAAATCGACCAGAACACCCTCAGATCAGAACAGCAGCACAAGGGCAACAAGAAGATGCAGACGAACAGAGATGGGGAGGAGGAAGGGGTGAGGGAGCCCAGCCAATCACACACCAGGGTGAGGCACACACAACTCTCCATCTCTGTAGTTTTCCTTTGATCTTGTTTTGGGTTTTTTTACATCTACTGATAGCTGCTGATTCTTGGGTCACTGCAGGGAGCAATCGAAAACAACTCTCGAATTTCAAACTCAGATTCTCGAATTTCAAATGGGGTTAAGGGAAACCAGGTCACCGGCAACTGCGCCGGCGAGCAGCCGATAAGCTGCTGCAGAGTCAAGGAGCCGCAACCGGAGTCGGAGACAGTGGAAGAAGCTGAAGAGGTGAAAGGGGTTAATCCAAAGCCTATTGGGGTTCCATTCACAAGAGCTGGGGTGGAAAGTCTCAACCCAAGATCCATAACAAGCACCAGATCTTCAAGGAGAGCTTCCAGAGATCTGGATCATAATCTTGGCTTGAACTCAACTCCACCACAACATTTGAATCAATAAGAATATCAGGTGTAGAGTTGTTTGAAGGCCGGAAGAAGCACCATTGAGCTCTTTAAGAAGCACATCAATTCAGAAATCGAGATTTTACAAAATTTGATTATTCAGAAGCATCACAAAGGCTTATAGTGCCTTCTTCTTTCCCTTGCTGGTATTCGAAACCTTCTTCAGTTTTTTCTGCCTCTTGTACTCTCCATACAGGCTTATGGATGACACCGTGTGATTCAGCTCCGCCCTCAGTCTCTCGTTATCGGCGATGCCTCTAAGCACCGTGAAATGCTCTTCCAACTTGCTCTTCACCTCGTCGTCATTCTCCAACATATTCCGACACTTGCTGTTCTTTTGGAGCAGATGCTTTAGCGTGACCAAGGCTGCAATATGTTAAAACAAAATTAACGATGTAACCATGATTCTAGTAATTTTTTTGCAAGAGACAGGGCATCATTTATACTCATAGAATGCCCATCCACTGTACTTGGAGAAACATGATAGGGTGTCGGTGGTTGCAAATAAAAATGATATGTAGAATGAAATGATGTGTCAAGCGGGGGGGATTTGGGATTTGAGTTTTTGCTACGATTTGACTCTTCTAAAGTAACAATTTTACACAAATGTCTAATAATGAAATCATGATTTACTACAACTAAGCATGCCTCATTAAGTACTGACTCTTGACTCCTGGGAAAAAAAAACATGAAGTACAAACCAAATGCAGCCAAAGATAACAAATACAGGATCACCACAATCAATTTAAGACTAACTGAGTATGTATAGAAGCCATGTAGTAAAGGTTACAAAATCTGCAAAAAAATCAGAAAAATGACATTTTCCCACATTTGACTCACATACCAGCACTTGCTACCCTTGAAGTGTGGGTTCTATTGCTCACAAAAAAACAATTGAGGAAGTACAACTACTCCAACCATTCACTACTTGCTCACATCGTTTATAATAGAAAGAGTGAGATTAGTAAAATTGATACCAATGGTAATGGTAAGAGAGAGTGAGATTAGTAAAATTGATACCAATGGTAATGATATTTAGCCACATTGCATGCAAGATTCCATGATAATTACAGTTCTTAAAGAGAGAGAAGGGCAAACAACGAAGCCGTAGGCAGTAACTAATCATTTGAGGTAGGTTCCACATTCATCTTTGTCCACATTCTTTTTTTTTCCTCCCATACATTCACCTCATTTAAATAGGTCATGATTGTGAGAAGACATATACTGTCAAATGCTTGAAAATACAGATTGATCATCACATGCAGCAGCAGCAACAGCAGTAGCCGCCTCCTGAAAAGTGTACCTCATGAATAACTAAAAGTGTTCAAAGAGTAGGAAGTTATACATTAAAATTCAGTAGGATCATACCTTGGCTTTGATACACCCGGTTTTGTAATGGCCCTTTTCCCCACAAAACCCACATGTTCGTGGCTTCTTACGACTTTCCTCTTGTGACTCCTCCAATCCACTTCTTATTCTGGTAGCGATTCTCGGTCGCCCTTTAGTTTTGACGGGTCCCGTCGGATCACGAATCGTAATATCAGGAAATATATCTTTGTTTTGGGAGATAGGTATTACCGAAGAACCATCTTGGCTAGCAAGTACTTGGGATAATGGATCAAACTCAACTGTCTGAGTTGTTTTTTTCCGGTTATCAACTTCTGCCAACGTCTTTGACAAGATCGTGTCAAATTCCTCAGCGAATGTAGATGACTTGTATGCTTCTTCTAAAGCCTTATTGCATTTATATCGAATGCTCCAATAAAGATCGCGATCCACTTCGGTAGGTGCACTGTCACCTAGGCCAACAGAAAGACATCGATGTCGTGCATCTATAGTCCATCGCTTCAGAATATATCTATCCGGAATCTCTGAAACATGTTTCTTCCATAAAATATTTAGTGCGTGCCTACATAGTAATCCAACGAACTCAAATTGTTTGCATTCACAAGAAACCACTACCCCATCAGAATTATCGTACGTGACAGTTTTCCATTTGCTTTGGTCCGATTGCGGGCGTCCAACAATGAACTTAGTTAAGGTCCCCTCCTTATGCACCTTGTCAGCCCAATAACCGAATGCATCTTTCAACTCTTGCTTGAATATGACAAATAAGGCTTTGGTGTAGCATCTTGCAGCTTGCTCCTCAGCTTTCCATCCCAAAGTTAGAACGGGTTTTGAGTTCATGGTATTGAAATCTTCATCTTCCTCAGCAGAACGACGACTTGCTAATGCCTTATCGTACTGGACGACAAATTCGTGCAATGCTGTGTTTGCATTAACAAATGTATCGAAGAATGAATTTATACTTTCAGCCCTTTGACTCGTTCTCGTGCCAGCAAGAAATGTATCCTTTAGATAACAAGGGATCCAACTTTCTCGTTTCCCCCATAACTTTGGCAGCCAACTTTTCTCTGCCAATTTATACCTTGTCATCAACTCTTTCCAACATTCCTCTGCTTCAAGTATAGTGTTACTACCCCGCAATCTGTTAAAGTATATTTCAAACTCTATACCGTGTATAGTTTTTAAATGCACTATATGCTCACCAATATTCCTGTCAAGATGCCAATCACAATATCGATGTCGAGTATTTGGAAAAACTTTAGTGATTGCATTTCCAATAGCTGCATCCTGATCGGTAATGATAGCTCCCGGTGCTTTACCATGCATACATGTAAGCCATTGATGAAACAACCAAACAAAGGTTTCCTCTGTCTCATCGGCTAGTAATGCGCAACCGAACAAACTTGACTGCCGATGGTGATTGATACCAGTGAAAGGAGCAAATGGTAAACAGAAGCTATTAGTACGATATGTGACATCGAATATAATAACGTCACTAAACTTAGCATATGATTCTCGTGATCTCCCATCTGCCCAGAATACACTTCTTAAAGTTAAATCTTCGGCCACTTCAAAAGAAAAGTAAAAATCTGAATCATTGGCTTTTTTCTCTTGAAAGTGTTTAATAACTTTAGCACAATTTTGACCGATATTGTTCTTTCTTTCAATTCTCAAGTAATCATGAACTTGTTGTGGAGTTACAATGTCATTCTGACTTGATTCCAATACATTGACAACCTTTGCAATTTCTGAATTTGTTATTCCTTCACTATGAAGCTGCGTAATTAAATTCTTGACTCGTGGCTGTCGATGAACATTCTTGTGTGAACGATGCTTCGATGTCTTTGTTGGACTAGTCAGCTCATGATTGTCATGTTGCTCAACAAACATGGTAACTCTCCAAGTGTCAGAATTAGTAAGAATAATCTTCATCCTTGCATTACATCCTACCCGTAGTTGACGATTATGAACTACTTCTTTGTCTGCCTCTCCTTTACTATTCTTCAGTGTAATCTGACCCTCTTTGTTACAAACAAATTTTCTAGATATGACTTTGTTTTTATCTGTCCTGGACTTATTGGTCGACGACCATCTTACACCAAATCCTGTCTTCAAAGCATACCGATTATAGAAGTCATATGCAGCTTTCTGACTAACAAACTCCATTCCTATCTGTGGTGTAATAGAATCATCTCTTTCATCATCTTCCAAATTATATATATCATCATATTCGGGGTTGTCCTAAAAATAAAAAGATCAAGAATATAGTGAGACATTACATCATGTAGTACGAACTATGTTTTCAATACATTTCAACCAAGAATCAAGAATCGTTTATGTTTGAATAATTAAAATATATATCATGATATAAAGCCAATCATAATTACCTGGTTTATTATTTCAGGGCAGTGAGAAAAGCCTGTTTCGTAATTCACATCTCCATCAGAATGTCCAATTTCGTGAAGTAAAGGGTCATGTTGATTGTTAATAACCATTGTCCTCCCTGAAACCAATTGTATACTGTGTTTTGTAAAAATAACTTACAGACATCAACATTAAAAAAAAACATACTAATCTCCTGATTTACATTTATTTCAGTTTGAATTTTAAAAAAATATCTTAAGTACAACTGATGCTGCAGCACATGTCATGATCTATGAAAACCTGGGTGACTATATTTCCCATGAAGTTCCTACCTTAAGAAATTTTATGGGCAACTATGAGAACCAGAGTTCTATGATACCATCCTTGGCAGCTAGTTCATATGCCATGCGGTTGCTTCAAAGGTGTGAGCATTATTTGTCACGTTTACAAATTATTTATCAGTTATGTCACCTTGTTATATGTTTGTTTAAAAATATTGCTTCTTTTTCTTGCTGATTATTCAAATGTACAATTATTGGGAAAAATTGTTCCATACTCGTTGAATGGTGTTTCATTTCAGCTCTTTGGATTATAATTGTCCCACAAAGTTGGTTGCCAAGCTTAATCTGCCTAACCAGGAACGTAGATATCCTACCCACCAACTAGCCTTGTAGGTCTCTTGGCATGCCCCTCTATTTCTAAGTTGCATTGGTCCAGTTTTACTGCACCAATGTTTGATGGTTGACATCTGGTTGACACCTAGTTGGAAAACTCCTATCAATCTTCCCTATAGTCAACCCCAGCAGATCCATCTTGACTGTATAAGACTGGGATGATGATTATTTGACTTGTGTCTCCTCATCCATCAGACAATTTAGAATACCTCGATTTGCTTGCGTTCCGGGTTGTCAAAAAATGTTTTAATATTGACACCATAAAAATGAGCAAGCAATTATGACAATAACATCATTTGTTCCTTTGAGTGCATATAAACATAGAAGCTGCCTACATATATTATGTCAGGCCATGCGGCTGTCAGAGTGCTAGTTTGATAAATATTTATTTTTAAATTATTCTTTTGAATAATAAATCCCTTTACTGGATTAAAATTGGATTTTAGAGTATTTCTTGATTTCTAATATCAAAATAGATTCTAACAGCAGAAAAAAGAAAAAAAAATCCAACCAACCCATATGGGTGTTCACCTCCAGACACCGACGACGACTTGCAACACAAACGGCTTCTACCTGAATCCATCCTAACCAAAATGGGCTCTCCTCTATGAAATATTTCAGACCCAATTTTTTTTTTAGAAAAATTACATTGTAATCATCTCACCCAATTTAGTTTATCCTAACCAAATTACCTTTCTTTTCCTCATTATATCCAACACAAATTGGTTTTTAAAAAATAAGAAAAAAAATTCTCACGGTGCTTCCGTTCATATATATGATCAAGACCCATGAACAACGATGAGATGAGAAGCGAAGAGAGATTAATTCTCATGGGTTTCAGAGAAAATTTCAGAAAGAGAGATTACCAGTGAGGACGCCGAAGCCGTCGGGATGAGGACGCGGGTGTCGCCGGAGCAGTCGGGGATGACGCGGGCGGAGCCGTCGGTGGTTGAGGACGCGGGCACCACCGGAGCCGTCGGGGATGAGGACGCGACAGCCTAAAATTGAATCCTGAACTTGAATCCTGATCGAGCATCAAGCGGCCGGAGACGGGAGAGGAGATCACAGCCCCGGCGATCTCCTGTAGCCGGTGAGGCTGTGTGCACGAATCTCCTGTAGCCGGCGAGGCCAGCCGGTAGCAAAATCCTAGGTTTCGTGGTCGCGTGGGGACGAAGGCAGCAAGGGTGAGGGCGCAGCGAGACGGGAGGGGAGATTCGTGCGTAGGGTGGGGACGGGTGAGGGCCAACCGGCAGCCAATCTCTGTGCGTAGGGTGGGGACGGGTATCAAGCGGCCGGAGACGGGAGGGAGATCACAGCCCCAGCGATCTCCTCCGGCGATCTCCTGTAGCAGGCGAGGCTGGGTGCATCGGAGACGGACGCGGGCGGAGAGATCGGGCGGCGATTGGGATGACCGGACCGGGGCTCGGGGGTAGAGGGCGGAGAGATCAGGCGGAGCCGATCTCTGTCGGCGATGAGGACGCGGGCGGAGAGATCGGGTGGAGATCGGGATGAGGACCGGACCGGGGCTCGGGGGTTGAGGGCGGAGAGATCAGGCGAAGCCGATCTCTCTCTCTGTGGTCTTCTCTCTCACCGAAACAGAGAGACAGAGAGGTCGTGGACTCGTTGGTTGGCCGGATGGTGGATTTCTCTCTCTCTCATCAGAGGGGCAGCCTAAACAATCTGAGCCATTCACTCGTTAAGAATCGGATGGCTGACAGCGGCAGCCTATATTGAAAATAAGCTGTCAGCCCATATCCCGTTTTCTCTATATATATATATATATATATATATATATATATATATATATATATATATATATATATATATATATATATATATAGACCCACCCATTTGAACGTTAAAGCAGCATGAATGTGAACAAAATTCAAAAGAGGGGGGGGGGGGGGGGGGGGGGGGGGGATGCTCAGTGCATCGGGCCAGCATACCAAGAGTTGGCTAATGCATCCCACGTGAGTATTTTGTCTGTATATGTCCCCTTTTATGTTCAAATAGTATTTTCTTTCTCAAAACGATATTATTGGTTGAAGAACACTAGTAGTATTCCCAACATCCTGAGCAGTGGAGCCCATGTACGATAAATTGCACTAGCCTACTCTCCATGGGTAGTTCATTGTGTAGTAAGAGGGACTGCAACCGCCTCTTTCATTGCTGACCTAATAGAGGGTGTTACTAGGGCTACCTAGCATGGAGAGAGGGAGAGAGAGAGAGGGGCTAGGTTATGGGAATAATGGATAACCATCTTATTGGGCTATAGGCCAAATATATAGGTACCAAAGGAGGGTATTATGTACACGTATTCTACAGGTATAAATATCCTCTGTACATTATCACTAACAGCCTCCCTCAAACTCGAGGTGGGTCATGCATTATGAATTTGCTAAGTAAAAACTGAAAACGTGGAGCAGGTGTGACTTTATGAAGAAGTTAGCAATATGCTTTCCGGAGGAAATAAAGGGGAGAGAGATAGTCCCGACCTCATACTCCTGGCGAGAGTAGTAGCATTCAAGCTCGATGTGCTTCATTCTCTCGTGGAAGACCGAGTTGGTGATGATCTGTATGGCACTCCGGTTGTCACAGTGAAGGGATGTAGGTCCATAGACCTCAACCTCCAGATCTCTAAGGAGACGTCGCAAGTAGACAATCTCTTTGGTGGTAGAGGTCATGGGTCAAAACTCTACCTCGGTACTAGAAAGAGAGATAACACTCTACTTCTTGCTGCGCCATGAGATGAGAGAGTCTCTAAGAAACAGTCTATAGTCGGTAGTTGATTAACAAGCAGTCGGATCACCGACCCAATCAACACCCAAGTACGCACGGGGAACTAGAGGTGAGGTCGAGGACAGAAAGTGCGATTGGGTGATAGTGTCTCGGAGATAATGGAGAATCCGAAGAAGATCAATATAGTGAGCAGAGTGAGAGACTTCGATGAACTGGCTGACGATGCTGACGGCATGAGCAATATCGGGCATGGTGATACAAAGGTTGACCAATTGACCAACAATCTACCGATACCGAGTGGGGTCTGAGAGAGGCTCACCGTCTTTGGGACGAAGCTTCACATGAAGCTCAAGTGGGGTGGCAGCAGAGTGAGCATCGAAAAAAGCAACTATGTGGAGGATATCAGCAGTGTACTTTTGCTAGGAGAGCAGAATCCCTTGTTCACTGTGGATGATCTCTAGCCCGAGGAAGTAGCGAAGAAGACCTAAGGCCTTCATCTGGAACCGGCACCAGGGATGCTGCCGAAGGTAGGTGATGGAAATAGAGTAATCACTTGTGATGATCATGCCATTTGACGTATAGCAAGAGAATCGCTCTACCATGAGGAGATGACAACATAAATCGAGTAGTCCTGCAAGCTCTCAAAGTAGACGATCTCGGTGACGGCTCATTAGAAATACTCAAACTAAGCACGAGAGGCCTACTTAAGCCCGTAGATAGCTCAGCGAAGGCGACAAACATGCTGGGGGAGGAGTATGCAAGCTAAGAGGTGGCTGCATGTAGACAACCTCAGAAAGGTCACCGTGAAAAAATGTATTCTTCACGTCCATTGAAGAAGAGGTCATTGACGAACTGCTACAATCACAAGGAGTGCACGAACGGAGGTCATCTGAGCTATAACCTTGAAGGTCTCCTCGTAGTCTATCCCGTATGCTTAAGTGAAGCCACGAGCCACCAATCGAGCCTTATGTCGTTTGATGGAACCATCAGGTCGCTGTTTGACCTTGTAGATCCATCGACAACTGACAGACTCAACATCAACAGGAAGGGGGATGATGTTCCAAGTCTGAGTCTGCTCAAATGTCTGGAACTCTTCGCTCATGGCTTGTCGCGTCTAAGGGGATTGGACGGCCTCCCGATATGACTGAGGCTCCTGGTCAGTATGAAGGGCGACAAGAAAGGCTATAAACCATGGTGAGTAAGAGGTGACTATGGCAAAATAAAAATGGTCAGGTGGTCCAGAGGCAAAGCTGAAGCAGTGAGGTGGGTGGTACTCGTGCTTAGGGTACCACAGCGGCAGACGAGGATCTACGACCGACGATGATGGATTGGGCGTAGCAAGTGGAGTACCATAGGTACCAGGAGCACTAGGAGGACATGAGGGAGGAGAGGTGATGGTGAAAGATTCTAGGGAAAAATCTCTAGAAGTAGGGGGAGAAGCATAACTGGGTGAAAGAGGTGGCAAAAGAGGCTCGAGAGTCAGACAAGATGGGAGAAGTCTCCAAAAAGGTAAGGTCTTGAGCCACAGAGGAGTAGTAAGGGACATCTTTGACAAAGGATACGTGTCGATAGATGTGAAACCGATGAGTCAAGGGGTCATAGCAATGATACCCCTTTTGCTTAGCTTTGATTCCTAAAAGGACACATTTAACTGCCTATTCGGACAGCTTCGTGCGCTCGTGGGGCCAAAGGAGAACGAAACAAGTACACTCGAAGGTATGAAGCGGACTGTAGTCAGTAAGGGAAGGAAAAAGGCGCTCGTAGGGAGACACATCACCTGGGAGAACAGATGTAGGGGTGATGTTGATAAGGTTGACTAAGGTCAAAATAGCCTTGGCCCAGAAAGTGTGAGGAAAGGAAGCAGAGGAAGAAGAGAACGCGTAGTCTCAAGGATGTGACAGTGCTTCCTCTCAGCTACTCCATTCTGCTCATGTGTGTAAAGTTAGGAGTGCTGGAATGGGTCCCATGTGACTACAAAAGAGCACACATAGTAGGGAGAGGTACTCGAGGGTGCAATCAAACCGAAAAGGTCTCTATACGGCAGTCGAATTGTGTGTGGACCACCGAAGTGAAAAGTTTGGTAGACCTGAGGAACCTCAGAGCGGTGCTGGAGTAGGTAGACCCAGGTATATCTATTGAAGTCATCGATAAAAAAGATATAGTAGCGATAGCTTCATATCGAAGAAAGAGGTGCGGGCCCCTAGATATCGAAGTGCACTAGGTCAAAAGGAGCATAACTCTGAGAAAAACTAGAGGAAAAAGGTAAAGTTGTAGCTTAAGTAAGCTTACAGCTGGTACATATAAATCAAAAGGAAAAAGGACAATGACCTAGAGATCTGGTCTGGAGTAATATCTTAAGTCGTGACTCAGAAATATGACCTAGTCTCCGGTGCTACAAGTCGGCATCGGGAGAAGCTAAACTACAGACGCTAGGAGGAGGAATGAGGGAAAGATAAAGATGCTCTAGATGGTATAGCCCGCTTGACCTACGACCAGTGCCAATCACCTATCTGGTATGTGGATCTTGGATAACACAAGAAGACAAAAAAAAAGTCATGACACATCCAGAATCACAGAGGCTGCTAATAGAAATAAGCTGTATGCGAAGCTGGGAGACTTAAAGCATAAAGGGTAAGGAGAGACGACCGCTGGGATTTGTAGTGGTGGTGATCAATCCACATTCGAAATAGCTAGAGAAAAGCAATGTGTATCGACGAGATGTGCGGTGCCGGTCAGCAAGCAATGACCAGGAAAGCATTGGGAGTCATGTGATGGGAGGCCTTAGAGTCTAGGATCCAAGTAGCGAAGATACCGGGAGTGCTAAGTAAGCAGAGGAGCTGGATACCTTGGTGGAGCTGAAAGCCGCCGGCTGGTCGAGGTGAAACTAGAGCTGTGCAAGCTGCATCTGAAGGAGCGAGTAGTGTCGGAGGCATCCAAGGTGCCACGGGGAAAAGATAGAACCGTACCAGGAGTGGATGGATCAGTGGCAGTGCAGTAGTGGAGCCAACTGCTTAACCACGACCTCGTGGTCCCTGCTGCATCTTGGGATATAGCGTCCAACAAGTGGCGACAACGTGACCTGGTTTGTGGCGGTGAGTGCACACAAACCGATCGTGACCAAAAGCAAAAGTAGGTAGGAGGGACAACCGGGGCTGCAGCAAGAACGCCAGTGTAGCTGAAGGAGTGGGGGGGAGGGGGGGGGGGGGCGAAAGGGCCTTGGTGACGATGGTGCGTAGCTTGGTCTCTTCGGTGACGAGCTCAGCAATGACGGCATCCAAGCGTGGAAGTGGGCCCCAATGGATCAAAGCGCAGGCTATTGGGCCATACTCTGGTCAAAGGGCCATTAGGAATTGATAAAGCTGACGGTGCTCCCAAAAGGCTTAGTGGGCGGCATGACACTAGAGAGGGACGAGAGGTACTAGTGACCGAAGCTCCAGCTGGTAACCATGCATCTGCGCATGGAATTGCTAACTCGTATGATCCCCATGCTTCTGAGCCTAGACATGAGAGAGAAGGGCATACTTGCGAGCACCGCAAGACTTCACGAAGCGCTCAACAAGATAACGCCATATGGTGGAGGACGCGCCAAGAGTGACAAGGTTGACTTGCATCGTCCTGTTGACAGATGCGATGAGGCAGGCGGCGACATGAGCATCACGAAGTTGCCATGTCTGAAGGGCGGTGGGGAAGGCCGGACTTGGTACATGGGTAGTCTTGTCAAGTTGCCCAAGAAGGCCACGTCTGAGGAGCATAGTCTAAACAGAAGCCACCTGTGCTTCCCAATCAGTGGGGGAGATGAGTGGAAAGTTCGTTGAGCTCGAAAGAAAATCCCGAGTGTACTCATATGGGAGGGTATCGGAGGGAGGAGGCGCAGTCATAGGGGCATTAACGGAGGATGAATCGGTCATGATTAGGCGACGTGGACTAGTTCACTACGAACAAGCAATCACACAACAATCACAAAAGTAGTGGCCGAAGAAGATCCGAGGTGAAGGTCGTCGGAGGTCCATCGACAAGGGAGGAGATCGCGAAGGCGATCTAGTTGGCTAAGGTGCGGTCGCTGGCTGTGATTGTGTAGGGGATGAGCCAGGGCGGGGAAGCCAGCTTTGACTGTGCATGAGAGGTTGGAGGGAAAGATCTGAAATCAGATCTAGGAGGCTGGCGTCGAGATCTGAAATCAAATCTGTGCACGGGAGGGAGGCTGAAATCAGATCGCCACCGGTGCTGAGGAGGGAGCAGTTGGGCCGGGAGGACTCGATTCGGTTGCCGGTTGTGACTGCGAAGGGGAGGAACAGGCCCGGGAGGAGCCGACTGTGTCTGCGCTCGGGAGGCTAGAGGCTGTGACCTCGCAGGCCGCCGACACTAAGGAGGGAGCAACTGACGGGAGGCTGGAGGCAGTGACCTTGTAGGCCGCCGAAGCCGAGGAGGGAGCTAGCAGCTAGGCGGGGAGGGCTCGAGGTCGATCTGAAGGAGGAAGGAGCTCAAATCTAGATGTTTGATACAAGGCTCATATCGGGTTAGATATGATCTTAGAGGGCTCAGATTTGGAGTTTGTCGGCCGGGAGAGAGCGAGAGAAAAGAGCTTGTGTCGATCGTAGATCAGATGCGAGGGAATCATAAGCTCTGATACCATGTTACTAGGGCTACCTATGTGACGACCAAGATCCAATAGGTCAAGAGTCAAAAGCCTCGATTTCTGAGGCTGTGATGCCAAGGTGGATGAGGTGAGATGAGGTGTACAAGGCCATGAGTTAGCCCCACATCGCCTGGAGAGAAGGAGATCCTGAGCTACTTATATAATTTTCCCTTCCAAACATAGAAGACGTGTTTTAAAACCGTGCGTCGGTACGGATTTTGTAAGAACTCCGTAGTTAAGCGTGCTCGGACAAGAGCAGTACTAGGATGGGTGACCTCCTTGGGAAATTCTCGTGCGGGCATGGGCAAAGCGGATAATATCTTGTGTGTTTGGGGTGGATGTTACAAAATGGTATCAGAGCCGGTTCTCCTTGGGATGGGGGGTCTAACCCTACACGATGACGTATAGCCCTAAGGGGAGTGGATTGTGACGACCAAGATCCAATAGACCAAGAGCCAAAAGTCAAGACTCTTGAGGCTGAGATGCCAAGATGGATGAGGTGAGATGAGGTAAGGTGTACAAGGCCATGAGTTAGCCCCACATCGCCTGGAGAGAAGGAGATCCTGAGCTACTTATATAATTTTCCCTCCCAAACATAGAAGACGCGTTTTAAAACCGCGCGCTGCTACGGATTTCGTAAGAACTCTGTAGTTAAGCGTGCTCGGACGAGAGCAATACTAGGATGGGTGACCTCCCTGGAAAGTTCTCGTGTGGGAATGGACAAAGCGGACAATATCTTGTGTGTTTGGGGCGAATGCTATAACCTAGCATGAAGAGAGGGAGAGAAAGAGAAAGAGTGAGAGAGGCTAGGTTTTGGGAAGAATGGGTAACCATCTCATTGCGCCATAGGCGAAATATATAGGTGCCAAAGGGGGGTATCTTTTACACTATTCTATAGGTATAGGTATCCTTTGTCCATTATCACTAATAAAAGGAAACCCGACAAATACTAACTGGAGAGTAGTTGAACCCTGACAAACACCAAATTGAAGAGAGTCGATCTTCTTGATAGGGAGTTATGCCATTATGAGAAATGCTATTCAGTAAAAAAGTATTCTCGATTCTGCTCAGCCTGATTGACATGGCAACGTTCGAGTGGTGGTTGAATGTCACTAACACATTTAAATCTCTACTCCCACCACTCGTACGCTGCCACGTCAGTGGGGCTGAGTGGAATCAAGAAAACCTTCAGGCTGAATAGCATTTCTCATGCCATGACGTCAGCATCAACATGACAATGTTGGAATAACATTGCTTTGATTATTTCTTGTGATGGTGGTATCTACACCCGGCTTATAACTTTATTATTACTGAAGGATTTATCACCCCCCCTCCACACACACACACACACACACACACACACCTCTCATGGGTAATGCTATTTAAGAATACCATAGCACTAACCTGATAGGTAGCATGTTATGATTGAGGAGATTATGGGACATGTGATGAACCCCTAGGTGGATTGGGGGATACCACCACCACTGCCTACTGACCATGCCACTATCGTCACTGACTATCACCCACTGTTGTCGTCGACAACTGCCCTCATTGATCACCGCCCTCCCGATGCTGCCCTATTGGCCGTAGCAGCGACTGATGTTGGCCGACACGGCAGCGATGGACAACCGATGGTCGACAAGACAATGGTCGTCAACAATGGTGGCATCTATAGATGGAGCTATATAGAGACCAAGGGGGGTCATGGCCCCCGTAAATTTTGAATTCGGTAAATTACACTTTAACGCCTTGAAATTTAGCTCAAAAACACAACCCCCTATAGTTTAATAATAAAATTTACCCCCTTCAATTCAGTTTTAGTCATATAAAAATTATCAAATGAGAAAATTAAGTAGTTGGTAAAAGAGGATATTGTGTTAACATTTCAAACTTTACTATACGATTTGGAACAAACTAAACTAGGGGGTTATAAGCTAAACTTAGGGGACAATGTATAATTTAGTTTTTGGATTTATCTCTCTCATACTCTCCTCGTCTTTAAAGATTAAATTTTTTTATTCTTGAATTAGTAAAAAAAAATTTGGTTCATATTTTCCCTAACTCAAGATGAAATTTTGATTCCGTCCCTGGTAGCATCCCACTACGATTCATCCCATACCCATAGCTCGTCAATCAGAAGATGACATCTATAAAGGTTGGTGATGGATGATGAGGTTGGCTATGGCGTTGGATAAATAGCATCGCTCCTAACACACTTATTTTTATATATATATATATATATATATATATATATATATATATATATATATATATATATATATATATATATATATATATATTGTGGATGTGCATCCCTGACTTAAGTTCCTAAAACTGATGTAAAGTGGGCTCATGTTTAGGGGGCGTCCAATCAGACTTGATCCTTTATGTGAGAAGACAGCACATTAGGTAACCATTTGATTCTGTTTTTTTTTTTTTAATTTTTTCTAGAGGGACGGACAGGTTGGACCGTGCGATGGATCCAACTATGTGCCCCTAAATCCCACCCCCCATGGACGGCCAGCTTTTGGCACGGTCTCCGGAAGCTACGGCTACGATGGTTCCAGGGCTGTGATCTGTAGTTAGCAGTGGTGGATACATGTACAAAGAAAGCTGACCCGACTCGTTGTCCGAGTGGCTCCCGTGATGGCGAGAGGTAAACCCTTCGCTTTTCTTTAGCTCTACATATGCTACCGTTTCAAGGAACTCTGCTTCTCCCCCAATAAAGAGGGAGAGAGAAAGATAGGCTACGGAGGAGAAGACACACCAACACAGCTCATTTAGTTCCCCTTGGGTTGGCGTGCTGTTTCCAGTACGGGCACGTCTCTCTCTCTCTCTCTCTCTCTTGCTCTGTTTCTGAGAGCTGATCCCACTGTCCGATACTTGCGTGACCGCTGCTATAATTCCCTTTTCCGGTCGGCTCTCCAGACATCGAATCTCACGACTGGCTCCGGTTTTATTCCGTTTGTAATCACCCCCTTTGAAAAGAAAAGAAAAAGGCTTTAGGAACAGCGGAGTTAAAAAGCAGAGGGGTGCCTTTCTTCCCTCCCTCCCCTCTCAGGTTCTCATTTTGAGGATTTGGGTGGTCATTATCGGTGTTCTTCCATGTGGGCTCGCTCTGATTCGCGGCCTTGGGTGAGAGCTTCGGTCGTATCGCGGCCGGTGATCAGGCTTTGGTAGGGGAAAGCGAAAGGTTAATCGCTTTACTCTGCTTCTGCTCGGAGTTTTTTGCTTGTCCCCCCTCCCTTTGATTCGGGTTTCCGATGGAGTAAGCGACTGCAGGCTGAAGCTGTCTTCCTGCCATGTCCTTCTGTTCTGGTAAAGGTCTTATTCTTTTTTTCATTTTGTTATTGGCCGAGAGTTTGAAGGTTTCGTTCTCGTTCCTTGGGTGCCCTCTTTTCATCTGGCCATTTTTGGTTGTTTCTCTTTGTTTGTTGCGACCACCTCCACTTTTCCTGGATTCGAACTTCTGTAATGTGGGTGGTTGATTTCTACCCGTTATATGGTGCTGCTTCACTTGGGTCATGACATTTCCCTCCCCATCCTCTGTGCAGAGTTGAAGTAGAGGAAGCTGCTGTTTGTTCCTGCCCTTTTTCCCATCACGGAAGAGAAGATGGATGGTGATCTTAGAGGAGGGGACTCGTGTCGTCAGCTGCTTGATTTGATTCCAAAAGAGAGATGCTGGGTGGCTAAAGATGGGGGTGGAGGGGGTTTCGACGTCGCAGAGGAGAGAGAGCTGGAGCTGAGGCTTGGTCCACCAGGAGGACACTGGACGGCCGCAAAGGAGAAGAAGAGAGAAGAGCAACCCGCTGAGCCCGCTCTCTCCCTCGCCTACTTCTCTGTGGTTTCTAAGAGCGCCACTAGCGCTGGGGCCAAGAGAGGGTTCTTGGGCGCAGTGGAACCCAAGGCAGAAGGTATGCTGCTGATGGACAAATCTGTTGGTTTTTTTTAAAAAAATTTTAAAAAAATCTGTTCCATCTTTCACCCTATTGTTCTTCTTCAGCTTTGCAGCAGCAGCCACGGTTCCTGCAGAGCAGCGCAGGATTGGGGAAGGAATTATCACACAAGACAAAGGGTAGGGCAGAGCAGCAGCAGCAGCGCTCCCCACCGCCACATGCAGCTGCCGGCGATAGTGCAGCTGTAGCCAACAACAGCTCTCGGACAAGGTAGTAATCATGGTTCTGTGCTGTCGACTTTCAATTTGTTTTTTGGAGGAGATCTGTTTTATTCTCGGTATCCTCTACGTATTTCTAGCTTTTGAAAGACCGGTTTGTTTGATTGTTTGTGTACGTTCTGTGCATTATACGGTATAATATTACCCTCTGTACCATGCTATTTGTACTGTATCTACTATGTTCTGTGTACGACTTGTTGTATTTAGTCTGTAATCTCATCCACAATAAAAGGCCATTTTGTTTTTCCCTTGTATTTTTTTGCATATGGAATTTCCTAATTCTACTGTTATTTTTTTCTATGGAACATGGATTGTTGAACCCTTTATTGCTTATCATGATTTAGGGTTTAGTAGGAACCTCGATTATGTCCGTTTCTGGATTTGTTCGCGATTAGAAGTCCCTACTTGGATTTTTTTATTTATTTATGGATTTTTCTTTCAAGATTGTAAATGCTGCTGCTGAAGAAATTATGTAATTGTGGCTGTATACTTCTTCGAGGAGTTGTCATCTTGGTCTCACTGTGTGTTATTGGGAACGCAGAGCCTCTACTTCTGTTGTTGGGTGGCCTCCGGTCCGGTCCTTTAGACGGAACCTTGCTAGCAGCTGTGCAAAGCCGTCGCTGGAACCACAGGATGGGGAGCCGGAGCCGGCATCGAAGGTCGAGCAAGGGAGGAAGGGCTTGTTTGTGAAGATCAACATGGATGGGATCCCAATTGGAAGAAAGGTAGACCTCAAGGCCTGCGATAGCTACGAGAAGCTCTCATCGGCTGTAGATGAGCTCTTTCAAGGCCTTCTTGCAGGTATATCTCCATTATTTTAGCCTGATATAAGCACGGGACAAATCTCGCAGTGTAATCGAAATGTTTATAAAAGATTATCTCGAGGGTCTATCGATAATCGGTTTTTAACAAACATTCGGAACCTCAAAAGAAAATTTCTGAATGTCTTCATGCTTATCTTTACTTTATGTTTAGCTCAAAGGGGCCCTCCTGCTGATGGAACTCAGAAGAATGCACTTGAAAAGTATGCAATAACAGGATTGCTTGATGGGAGTGGTGAATATACTTTGGTCTATGAAGACGACGAAGGAGACAGGATGCTGGTTGGGGATGTTCCTTGGAAGTGAGTTTTTCGCTGCCTTTCTATATTCGTTACGTAATGAAAGTATTTATGAGAGCGATCTGTGACACAAATGCATCGAATCCTGATTTCAATGCTACAAGCTCGAATGCATTTGGTAAAGCATGAACCCCATTTTTCTAGTTTAATGTGATACCACAATTCTTATGTTGATAAAAAAATGTTATTTGTTATATTATTTATTTTTTTCTCCTCTTTGTGTAGCTTCAGCCATTACCATCATTGAACATTGCCTGAACACTGATATTGAAAGAGTAGGGTTATAGAAGTGTCTACGCTAACACAAACTTTATATGACCATTTGTGTATTGATTTAGATGCAACATGGCTTGATGTTGGCGTTCAACTCGGGTCAGTTTTGGGCCAAATCTAAACAGAACCGACCTAGGTTGGTTCTCGAAATTATTCCCAGTCTGAACCGACCCGAATTGTGCAGACTCTGTTGAGGCATGTATATTAAGCAGCCTGAACAACCCCCCCCCCCCCCCCCCCCCCTTCCCTTTTATCAATTGTGCCTTACTACGCATGATCCGCGTGAGGGGGAGCATTGACACAGGTTTAGTCTCACATCGAAAAGGGGGGGGGGGGGGGGGGGGCACCATTAGGCCACTTAATATACATGTTGGGCTCTCCCTCCTCCGGGAAGCTTGCTTTTTGGAGCACTCCGGGTTAGTAACAGACCCAAAAGAAAACCACCCCAGACTAAAGTTGGGTTGGGTTGGTTCGGGTTGGCATCATACGGTCTTAATGTAGCCGCACTTTGATTCTGCAAGAAAGCTTGAATAATTACAGAATAGAATTAGGGAGATTATTCTGACAAAAAAACTCAAGAGTTCTTTCTTTTATAAAATTCTTACCATATATGTAAAAAAGTAGTATACTGATGTTACTGGTGGATCCTTCAAAATGTGGCCCAATAGTTCACTACCAAACCCGAGATAGTAAGATACAGAAAAGGCTCTCCCATGAAGAATAGCAGAAATCTGAAGATCACTGCATCCACTATACTTTAAAAGGCTATGGTACTCGAAGGTATTTCTTGACGGCAATAATTTCGAATCCTTTTTGAATAAAGGTTTTGTTGTCGCAATAGCGTAAGAGCAAATTAATCCGAATATATACAATTGCAAAAAAAAAACATTTAGAAATACATATGCACAATATTCGGTTCTCAGATTGGTTTGGTTCCATCGTACATCTAACCGAGAACTGATCCGATCTGAGCGAGTTCGCAAAATCTGGAACCAGACCGACCCGGAGTGGTTAAAAACCCAAACCAACCCAACCCACTGAGGTCGGGTTCGGTTGGTTCTCGGGTTGACCCGGAGCAAGTTGCACCCTAGCTTGATGGCTATGGTTGAGCCTTGATTCAATTTGAAATACATCAGACATTCCAAAATACACATGTGAGTACACAGGAGGAACCTATACTCTTACTATAAGTGAAGTTTGAATTATATATATTCGCCCGCATGATCTGATCAGCCTTCTCAAATATTGCAATCTGGTGAATGCCATAGAGTTCCTGTTGGTATTTATGCTGTCTCTGTTGCTTGCAGCATGTTCGTTTCCACCGTGAAGAGATTGCGTGTGCTGAAGACCTCCGAGCTTTCTGCCTTATCTGTAAGTCCATTCTTTAGTTTCATCTCATGCTCGTAGTCCCACAGCCGATACCTCTGGTGAATTTGAATCTCTTAGTGTCACGGTTTTAATCTGGCGCCTCTTTAGATTAGGTAACTTCACATTTTTCACAAGAGGGGTTTTTTTTTTATAGCATCGGTAGAGTTACTTTATTTAGATACTTCAACTTTTCACGATTTTGATGCTGTAAGCTTTCACCTTACAGTTGGGAGCTATTAGAAGAAAAAGAACAGCGACGGAGTGTTGAGTGGCATGGAAAGGATTGGATCTTCTGGTTGTGAATCTGGCATTGGCATCCTTCTGACTTGGATTTGTAAGCTGCAACTGAGTGGGCTCTCTCATTTCTTTTTCTCCTTTCTAGATCGAGGGAATTCAGCCTTGGTATTATATCAACTATCTTTGTTTTCCTCCTCCCTCCATTTTGGTTTGTAGAAATCAAGGTTTGCGGAAGAGAGTATGGTAGAAATTTATATGGAATCATCTGTGTATGCCTGAACAAGCGTATGGATGTTTTGGAGTTGTGATCGGTCCTCCATGATTCTGTACCGCATGCCTCTTTGTGGCGCTCATGCCCAGATTATAATTAGTCCCTCGAACCCATGTGAGGAGGGGGAGTTGGCTTTGCCCCCCGGCCTTGGTGGGTTGCAGAGATTTGTTGAGATTTAGTCCAACATCCGGGGAGGGGGCATGGTGACATACCCTCTAAATTTGTTGGGATATAATTTACGAAGCACATTTTATTTTTGGAGTCCGGATATTTTAAATTTCAAGAATGGTTTATTATTTAGATGCATCTGATTTATAACTTTGCATGTGGACTCATTGGGTTATGACTTCAGCATAAAAATAATAGGTGGGAATTGCATTAGGTCCATTTATTAACAGCCTATTAACTGTTGGTCTCGACATAACTAAAATATCATAAAAGAAACACAGTAAAAAAAATGTAATTGCAATAGATACACCAGATTATAAAATGACACATGTCTTTCAATTTATCATATAGTTAAAAGGACTTTAAATTTTATTTCACAACATGATAAAAATGTTTTGGTATTTTGAAACCGTTTTGGCGTGTTAAGAAACCCTAGCCCTACTTCTATATCTAAAATAGTGAACCCTAGCCCTACTTCTAAATCCCTAATAATGAATCCTAATAGTAATTAGTGAATGCTAACCCCAATCTCTAACAGCGAACCCTAGCCCTAACCTAAATCACGAAATTACAGAAGCAACAATGATGATGAGTTTTTTTTTTATTTGAGAACCCCTCTAAGAATGGAGGGAGGGTTAGGTAGCTCAAGACCAGTTATCTATTAAATCAAGATGTAATGTGATTACAACAATGACGATAGTAAGTGCGGTGATTTATATGGAAGAGTATCTGATGGACAATTAGTTATTTTGAAAAAAAAAAGGTTAGCAGAGTATCCCTCTAGTCTACAATTGTTATACTGGGATTGTTTTTTAATCTGAAATCATTTTGTGGACCGCATGTAAAGCGAAATTATTGGATGGACGTATTGTAACTCAACACAGTTAACGTGTGTCTATAGCTAATGACCACAAAACAATAGTTTTTTGGAATTTTTTACCATACAGAAAAGTGATACAAATATTAGTGTAGTTGTAGGTAGTGTGTCATTGCACCCCTATTTGAGAATCACTACTCTTGTCTTATTGTTGTCTATTGTTTTTTGTTAGTTTTTTTTTTGTTTTGGGATCTTGATCTTTAAAATAAGTTGTGTGGAGCTAGATGTGAGCCATATCTCTTGTAAATTAAGTTGTGTGGATGAAGGGAAAAGAGTTATTCGGAGTGATGTCATCAATGAGTCGGTGTCCTTTCTCGGTTCACTTGTTTGGGGCCCAGCACGCATCACAATTGCGTGATAGTATGCACCCTGAAAAGTATATCACACTTGACTCCAATGCACCTCGTGTGGTCTAAGCCATCAACGGGTTACCATCGATAAGACCACAATGTTGTATGTCAGATGTTGGGTCATAATGAGGGTTATCGACTCCGCTCATGTAACTAAATTGGCCAGTAGCATCCAGGCGCATGCGAAGCGGAAGCAATAGCAGCGATGCACGTGCTACTTGCTTGTGACTAAATTGCCCTTGCACGTTGTAGTCGCTGCTTCCGCATCTCGCTGTGTGGGCACTACTGGTCGATTTTGTTACAGGAGCGGAGTCGAGTCCATCCGGTAGAATGCCTGATGAGCGTTCCAGATGTGGACCTTATGAAGTGCTGAGTTTGGTGAAGCAAACCCTGGAAGAAGGGGGACAAGAGAGCCTCCAGCCGTTGAAATTTATGTGGTTCGCCTAATTTGAAGGTGGGTCTTGCTTGAACGCAACGTGCGCTTCCTTGGCGTCGGGCTTCGCTGGGCTCCACATTAGGTGGATCACCCAACTAACGCCATATACAAACGTCAGCCTTGATGACGTCACAAAAAAAGATCGAACGAAAATTGTTTTATGGAAGTCTTTGACCTGGTGTGGTACTCTCTCTCTCTCTCTCTCTCTCTCTCTCTCTCTCTCTCTCTCTCTCTCTCTTAGGTTCCCTCGCCTGTTTGACTCTAGGTATGACACCGTGGAGCGAACTTTTCCTCAAGACTGTTATATCATGTTTTTGAGATTATAGAATTAATAAACAGCAGAAGCTGCTTTCCTCTCGTTTCAATCTCTGGACCTCTTTGAGCCCGTGCTCTAGCATCCTGTTTTTCGACCGTACTAGATGGTCCATTCCATACGAAGCCCCGTACCCTAAGGTGGCCGAACTAATGCATCGATAGTCATCCATATGGGCCTTGTCATTCGCCTGTTGGGTTGCCTGCCATCGGACGGATCTGGTGCATTTGGCCCCGCCCCTGCCACCTTACCTGCGGGATGGTCATATTGGAAAATTTCTCTGAAATTTGGGGGTGTTGGTCAACTTAGTAGGCACTGACTGTTAAATCGGATAGTGAAGGAGAGGAGGATGGTGGCTGTGATAGTGAAGGCCTGTTCACATTGTGGTAGCGGATGTGAACGCACGGACGGGCGCCCCTTTTTATCCTTTCTTTGGTCTTTTGTTTGTTGGAAAGGAATTAGATAGATAGGGGTTAGGGTCTTTGTCGACCTTTTTTGAACAGCCAAACATCCCAGAGTTTAGGTTGGAGACGAAAGGTATCTGGCCACATTATATGCGTTTTAGTGGCTTATCTCCACTGTCGGCTGGAGGGGCATCCTCTCTCTTTCTTTCTTTTTCTCTCTCTCTCTCTCTCTCACACACACGCGCGCGCACGTGGACAATTTGCTACCATTGATTTGATGCGTTTGCTTATGGACCAATCGTGACATGTTGCCCCAAAAAAAAAGGACATAATAAAGACTATATTTACTACTGGATACATTATGCTCTTTCTTTTGGACGACGTGACAGACATCAATTGGGCCATATGCAAATGTAGCGAATCAATCGAGTATCAAAATTGCTCTCCATACTGGCGCACACACACGTTTTCATGCTCGGTTCAACCAGTTGAGCTAGATATCGCTATAAAACTATAAAGAATTATACAGCGGAGTGCCAGTGAGGATTTAGCGCTACGTTCGACTCCAATGTTGTTGTTACTTGATTATTATTTTTTTTAAAACTAATCGGCTAAGGAGGGTGGAACAATCCCTTCCTCATTGGCCCACTTCAAGGGCTTTTTGATCATTTCAGCATGATGAATAAAGCAAAATGATATATATATGCCCTTGAAGTGGGTCAATGAGGAGGAGAGGTATGTTTCACACCTTTTAAGAGGGAAAAATTTTCAGCACATCCTGAGTACCATACAACCACAGATCCCACTGCAATTCAAGAGGCATGGGATAGCGGACCCCAACACATAATGGTAGTGGCCCAACACTCAGAACATGTTGATAGGCTCTGGGGACAGTGGGCCCTGTGGTTGTATGGCACCCAGAATGTGCTGAAATTTTTTTCCTTTAAGAGAATGATTTTGTTCCACCTTCCCCTCCTCATTGACCCACTTCAAGGGTTTTTGGTCATTTCACCATGATAAGTAAATCGAAATGATATACCTGCCCTTTAAGTGGGCGAATGAGGAGGAGGAGGATGTTCCACCCCCTTTAAGGAGGGTGGAACAAAATCATCCCCTTCGTATAACAGATGTACTTGTGGCTGTGAAGATAAATTTAATAGGAGTTGTTTTTCTCATATAGTTTGTTTTTCTCATATAGTTAGATTTTGAAACGATGTATTTGAAGAGATTCAAGAACTAACACATAATGGTACAATAAGGAGTCAATGGAAAGAGAATATAAGAGAAATATTTTCTATGATTAATTTGTATTTAAAGATTACGATGACATAAGAGTATGAATGAAATCTTTCAATATCTTATATAAAATATCTCACATCTCACTGGTCTCTACAAACTCCACGTCTAATCAATTTCCTCAATTCTCGCAAGTCACATAATATATTTGGTATTGTTTGGATCCTGTGCAAATAGGGGTGTGTTTCTATTTGCACAAGTACAAACAAAATTTTATGTTTGGTTGTTACTTTTCAAGATATGCAACTGGTTGTACATGTTCAAATATGTGCTGCTAGTTGGTTTTTTTGAGAATTTGTCTCACCCCATGAACAAATAGAAGTCCACCACTTATTTGTATATATGGTCCCCATTTGATATATAAACACATGCACAAATATGTACAAATGATAAAAGCTCTTTTTTGTGGCTTGGGCTCTAGTTTTGGCATGGTCTCTAGCTCCAGTTTTGAAAACATGACCCAATTGCCAAAGGAAAAGGGGGAGCGTGCCTCTGCTACATCGGGATCGGAGCACAAGTAGAAGGGGACCTACCAACAAGTGGTTGTATGTTCAGAGCTTCCAGCGGTTCTTGAGTGGCTGAAAGGAGCTACATGAGCGAAACGAGTGGTGAAAAGGAGGCCTGTCATGGCCCATGGGTGGCATGAACCGTCTTTAGACGACTTTGGGCTATGGTGTTGTAATTAGTCAGATCTAAGTTGCGGTGTTGCGATCGGCCAGGCTACGGTGCAACACCGACTGCTACACTGGATGGGTGCGGTGGTTTACCCCTCTAGATGATCGGATGAAATAGTGGTTGGTCTACAGAGAAAGCCTATAGAGAGGAACAAATAGAGGGAGAGTGCTCGGGATGAGGGGACGCTGGTCATGTGTGCGGAAGAAGCGAGACAATTATAGGTGCTGAAATCTTATATTGGGGCAATCAGTCCATGAAGCTAGCTAGCCCATGGCGCGTCCTACAAGACACTCTAAAGATCTCCCCCAATCAAGGGATCATAACTCCTTCATTCAAGTAAGGTAATAGATAATTAGTCACCTCGATATGGAAGAATCCAACCAAATCGTAAATCAAGGTTACCTTAATTAAAGGGATCCCCTAATCGCGACGCCTCCGGTCTATAAGAGGAAGGTCATCACCTCCTCCCAAGGTATGCAATTTCCTCCCTCAAAACTCCTATTTCATAGTTCTTGAGGCTGACTTGAGCATCAGACGCTCAACGTCGAGGACCCACACCTTGGTGTCTTGAGTTTTTTTGCAGGTACATCAATGGATCCACCTCTACGCGAGACGTCTCTCGATTCTGGCTTGTACAATTGACGTTGTCTATGAGGGTTGTAAGAGCTCTCTTTCACAAGATCTCGTTGATACCACCCCTACATTCACCGCATCAATCTTGACGATCGATTCTAGATTAATTCAGTTTGAGGAGGAGAAGATCCCTCCATTTGACAAAAGAGATGGAGGAGCACTCGATCGTCTCCCGGGGATACTACCAATGTGATGAACAAGGGGGGAAAAGGAGTTTGTCTCTCCTCCCTCGTCTCTTGTTCACAATAGCAATCACCTTGGATGAGAGAGGGGGGAGAGAACCATTAGCCCTTTCTCCCCTACGAATGTTCTCAAATTCTTTTTTTCTCTCTAACTATTCTAGGTCTACATTAATTTTGCATAATTAATTGCGTTGAATGTGTCTTGAAGATGCAATAAAGCAAAAACACTATTCTCGTGAACAAGGGAGAAACCTAAATAGAAGATCTTCGGCTCTCCATCTCGAAACGACAACCTGACAGTATAGTCTATGAGGGCAGGTTTGCTTCCCGTCCGCGTGCAATATTTGCCACGATTTTTTGCAGAGAAGTCGTCAAGCAGTTTGGCTTGACTTCCGATATATATGGACATTGCAGAGCGATTCAAGTCGATTGTGCATTGTTAGCACGTGCAAATCCTGACCGTTGATCCGTTCCCACAAAATTACGGAGCAAAAACAACACTAGACTACCTTCTCTGGAAAATTTTTTGCTGTGTGGTGAGTTCACTGCAAATGCTGAGTGAGGCATCTGGACCATTTCCTAATATGCAGGATTAGTCTGATTGGATGTAAAAGTGGTATGAGTGTAATATATGGGTCGTGGTTGTGTTTAAAGTTTAATCGGATGACACTCTATCCTTCCATTAATGATCTAGATGCCTCACTCAACATCTACAGCGAAATCCCCATGCATCATATTTTTTTATACGATCCCCAAATCCTGCCAATTTTTTTTTGCCATGTGATGGATTTAGCTACATATGCTAAGTGTGCATCTTGATTGTTCCCTAATATGCATGAGAAAAGGGGAGAAATCTGATTGTATGTAAAATGGGTATGAGTATAGTGCACGGGTCATGGCTGTATAAAATATAATCGGATGACTCTCTATTTTTCCATCAACGCAAAATCCCCATGCAAGCAGCAGTTTATTTTCAAAATCTTGGGCTGCGCAACCGTCAACTACGGAGGGGGAATAGGGCTGAGATCCCCCCTTCTTTTCCTACCCCTTTGTCGACAGCAACTGCGAGAGCAGCGGCTCGGCCTCGGCCTCGACCTCTAGCACCAACGACAGTGGTGAGGGGGAGGTGGATCAAGAAGAGAGGGGGCTGACCCTCCCTCCTCCTCCGTCTTCGGTGCAATAGAAGAGGGGGATCGGCTCCCCTCCTACGTCTCCGGCGTGCAGTAGAAGAGAGGGGGTTCGACCCCCCTCCTCCTCCGTCTCTGTCACCGGTTGTACGACCTACAGAGGAGGAGGGAGGCCTCATCCCTCCTCTCACCTGTGATTAGCGGACCGCCTCCGAAGCAGCCACTATATCACAGCTACCGGATCCGATCAGGTAACCCACAGCTCCACCAAGGTCGAGAGTTTCACCTAGCTAGTCTGAACTCTCAGAGAGGCCTCGTAACATAATTGCTACCAATCCAGAGAACACCTCGTCACTAATCTCCCGCGAAAACGACCTTTGTGATGACGGACAATCTCGGCGACGGAGGCAAGGAACATTCTCGGTGACTTCCTCATCGAAGAGCATTGCCTCGACCCACGGCGACACTCATGGCCTTCGTGGGTACTATTGGAGAGAGAGATCCCAGTGGAAAACAGAGTCAGATCTGTCATCAAACAGTCGTGCGCATGACCTGGAGCCCGAGTAATTTGACGCGTCTTTCTGCGAAAAGACGAACTGCCTACATGCAGTCGTGTGCACGACTGTGGGAAGTTGTGTGTACAACCTGGAGCCTGATTTTTCTGACGCATCATTGACGAGACTATCGTGAGCACGACTTTAAAGTCGTGCGCACGACTGTGGCTGACAGCACAGAGTTGACCCAGTCTTGTATGACTGGACTTTCCTTTGAGGGCTGTTTTGAGGGAAATTTCGGGAGAGGGCTTATGTAACATATTCCCTTGATATATAAAGGGGTCTAGAATTTTTTTGGGAGGGAGATTTGAGAGGGCTTTGGGTGAGAGATCATTGTTTTGCTTGTGAGGAGAGATTGGAGAGCTGTCTTCGAAGGTTTTCATTGCAGGGTTTGAGGAACCATTGTACTCTCTTCTCTATTTGATAGTAGATCTCTCTCGTGGTGCCGCCGGTGGACGTAGGCAAGATTGCTAAACCACCTAAAATCTCTTGTGTTCTTTGTGGTGCGTGTCTTCTTCTCCCATTGTATTTGATTGCTTCATATCTTCCGTATTATTTTGTTTTGTATCGTTGGTATTTGGGGTGATCTAGTGGTCACCAATTCCGCTCGCACAACAGGTACGACTACGGTGGCTACAATCCCACTTATTGCGACTGCTTGTGGTCACCCAAGGCATGAGGATGTCGATCGCTAGTGACCACCCACGACGTGGCGGCACATACGACATGACAAATACCACGAGGCCTCCCCCTATGCCTCCTCGGGTTTGATCCGAAGCGATACTCGGAGAAAAAGATGGCTCTACGCCTCCTTTCCTCCTGTGTCCTGGGTTGACATCTGTCAGGGGAAAAATCTCGATGGTGAGACGCTCGACTTGCAAGGCAAGGAAAACGTGAGAACTACTGGCTCCGTGAGGAGCGCAGATCCTCCGACGCTCAAGTTAGTGATGGTTTGAAAGGGAGGAGGTTTAGAAGTAGGAAAATCTGGGTCTCAGAATTTCAAACATGTACTTTGGAGCTGGGGATCGTACCTTTATAGACCTTTTAAAGACCGCCAGAGTCTGACACATGGGTGCTCTTTTCCGTACCTTCTACACCTTCATACGTTGGCCACATGGGCCCTTTAATGGCCTTTGTCATTTAGCTTACCAAGCGGTGACTGTGGGTGCAAATTTTGGTAAGAAGATTGCAAACAGCGGGACCCACCGGCCCTGCCTGGTGGGCTCCCGAAAGACTACAACGGGACCCACCGGCCCTGCCTGGCGGGCCCCCGAAGACAACAGCAGGACCCACCGGCCCTGCCTAGCGGGCCCCCGAAGATAGCAGCGGGACCCATCGGCCCTGCCTGGTGGGCCCCCGAAGACGACAGCGGAACCCACCGGCCATGCCTGTGGAATCCCCAGGAGACAGCCATGGGACCCACCAGCCCTGTCTGGAGTTTCTTTCAGAAGCAACCAGAAACCGCCATCTACTCCAGAATTTTTCTATAAATAGCAGAGCCTTCGAATGTAAAAGGATCCCATTTTTCCAGATCCAGATCCGATTTCTAGTTCTGAGATCTGATTTTCAGAAACCAGAGCTCTGGAATTTTCTAACCTCCCCTCCTTCACCTCTCCTCGATCTTCTTCGTCTTATCTTCGAAGAGATCGAAGAGGTTTCAGTGATACTCGGTCTGTCGAGATCACTTCGAGAAAAGAGTTAGTGAATTCGGGTTGCTCCCTATAGCACGGAGACGTAGGCTTCGGCTGAACTCCTAGATCACATCTCGTGTCAACTCTCTGATTGCATCTCTCTCTGTTTATGTATTGAGAACGACAACTCCAATCCATAGATCGAACAACGATCTTCGACTCGAACCTCAATTGACTGGTGCGGCGAAGTCTTCGGATCGGCACGAAGATTTTCCCCCACAGTTTGACCGATCCAGTAGAAAATCGATCGATCGGTCAAATTCAACCGATCGATCAAAATTCTACTGGATCGATCAGAAAACTGTGTTTTCTGACCGATTACTTCAACCTCGACCGGTTGAATTTGATCGATCGGTCAATTTTGACTGATCAGTCAGAAATTGACCGATCAGCCTTTTTTAACGCTAACACTCGACAAGCTCCTTTGCACTTGTGACAGGGGGTCGTTAGCTTTGCACCAAGAATCCAAGCCAGCCAAGGTGGCCTCTTAGCTAACTTGGAGGGGGTAACTATGGGTGCAAATTTTGGTAAGAAGACTGCAAACAGCGGGACCCACCGGCCCTGCCTGGTGGGCCCCCGAAAGACTACAGCAGGACCCACCGGCCCTGCCTGGCGGGCCCCCGAAGACAACAGCAGGGCCCACCGGCCCTGCCTGGCGGGCCCCCGAAGACAGCAGCGGGACCCACCGGCCCTGCCTGGTGGGCCCCCGAAGACTACAGCGGAACCCACCAGCCATGCCTGTGGAATCCCCAGGAGACAGCCACGGGACCCACCATCCCTGTCTGGAGTTTCTTCCAGAAGCAACCAGAAACCGCCATCTACTCCATAATTTTTCTATAAATAGCAGAGCCTTCGAATGTAAAAGGATCCCATTTTTCCAGATCCAGATCCGATTTCCAGTTCTGAGATCTGATTTTCAGAAACCAGAGCTCTGGAATTTTCTAACCTCCCCTCCTTCACCTCTCCTCGATCTTCTTCTTCTTATCTTCGAAGAGATCGAAGAGGCTTCAGTGATACTCGGTCTGTCGAGATCACTTCGAGAAAAGAGTTAGTGAATTCGGGTTGCTCCCTATAGCACGGAGACGTAGGCTTCGACTGAACTCCGAGATCACATCTCACGTCAACTCTCTGATTGCATCTCTCTCTATTTATGTATTGAGAACGACATCTCCAATCCATAGATCAAACAACGATCTTCGACTCGAACCTCAATTGACTGGTGCGGCGAAGTCTTCGGGTCGGCACGAAGATTTTCCCCCACAGTGACTGTCTAGGCCAGGTGGATGTTCTGGAAGGCTCTAGTCTGCGGGCGTTCTGGACTGACCTTGGCCAGCGAATGTGGCTCGCAATCGTCCAAGTAGTTTCGCAGGGGTGGTGACATCTGTCGATTTGTTACCGCCTTACCGTAGGTGACCCCCACGGGCACGTAGGCAAACTCCTTTGCTGTTACGTGATCGGGCGAGCTCCTTGACGAGCCAATCACGAGCTAATTAGGTGAGCTCTTGGTCAAGCTATGGGTGTTGAATCTTCTGAGAGGTTCTTTAAACTACAGTAGGGGCAACCTCTTCCGCGCATGAGCTGATCGCGTACGGTCAGGGCGAGCTCCCAAGCGAGCTGTGGGCGTTAGCCAGGGGCGACCTCTTTCGTGTGCGAGCCGATCGTATGCGATCAGGGCGAGCTCTCAGGCGATCTGTGGGCATTAGCCAGGGGCGACCTCTTCCGCATACGAGCCGATCGTGTGCGGTCAGGGTGAACTTCCAAGCAAGCTGTGAGTGCTGAATTTTCTAAAGTGTTCTTTGATTCCCCAAGGATGGCACCTCGCGTGCAAGCTAATAACATGCGGTCTGATCTCTAAGGGTGCCGCGTGTGAGCTATCCGCGTACGGGCTGACCTGTAGAGCGGGCCGTGGGCGAGCCGATCACGTGCGGTCTGATATCTAAGGGAGTTGTGTGCGAGCTATCCGCGTACGTGATCGGTATCTAAGATGGTTGAATCTTCTCAAGTACTCCTTGGTCCTTCAAAGGGGGTATCTCGCATGCGAACTAAACACGTGCAAGGTGGTTGTGAAGGTAAAGGCCGGCTTCTTTGGGAGTGTTCTTTGAACTCCAAGATATATTCTGGTCATGATGCTGCTTACCCAAAAAAATCAGGGTTGGTCTTGAATCTTGAGCTCACCCCCAGGGGGGATTTTTCTTTGGCTAACCAAGGTCGCCCCTTCGGTCGATCGAGGCCGCTCAAGGTGTATCCAAAGGTGAGGATGACCCCCAGGGGGACCCTGATGTCTCTACGCGTTGCCTTCCATTATTGCCACGTGAACAACGAGATGGTGATAATTTTGGCACCATCATTACCCCCTCCTGAGGGGGCGATTGGATAAAGCTCTGCCCGCTCAGGAGCCCAGTGCAGTTGTCCACGTAGACTAGTTCGATTCTTCTCTCTACTGACCAGCTCTAGCTAAACTGTATTCCATTATGTGAAGTCAGCTATATGGTATGATATTTGGCCTCGTAAGGTGTCTCTACTGTGTCTGCCCGTGATGTCACCAGATTGCTCAATGAGCAAAACTACGTGGCATCAGGCTGCGTAAGGTGTCTCCATCGCGTCTTCCCGTGACGTCACCAGATTGCTCAATGAGCAAAACTGCGTGGCATCAGGCCGAGTAAGGTGTCTTTGCCGTGTCTGCTCGTGATGTCACCAGGTTGCTCAACGAGTTAAGTTGCGTGGCATTAGACCATGTAAGGTGCCTTTGCCATGTCTGCCCGTGATGTCACCAGGTCGCTCAACGAGTGAAATTGCGCGACACTAGGCCGTGTAAAGTGTCTCCATCGCGTCTGTCTGTGATGTCACCAGGTTGCTCAATGAGCAAAATTGCGTGGCATCAGGCCACGTAAGGTGTCTTTGCCGCGTCTGCTCGTGATAGCACCAGGTTGCTCAACGAGCTAAGCTGCGTGGCATCAGGCTGCGTAAGGTGTCTCCATCGTGTCTTCCTGTGATATCACTAGGTCGCTCAACGAGCAAAATTGCATGGTATCAGGCTGCATAAGGTGTCTCCACCACGTCTGCTCATGACATCACCAAATAACTCAATGAGCAGAACTGCGTGACATCAGGCCGTGTAAGGTGTCTCTGCTGCGTCTGCTAGTGACGTCACCAGATCGCTCAATGAGCAAAACTGCGTGGCACCAGGCGAGCAAACCATGAGCTCATTGTCCTTATCCTTGTAATGGCTTTCCGATAGTGAATCATCTTCTATTTGCCTTTATTCTTTCTTTTTGTCTTTGCTATCTGTCTACATCCTTGCTTATGAGGTTGTTCAGCGGTCTTAAGGGTCCTACCCCAAGCAAGGCAGCTAAATCGCTTAAAAAGTTTCACTCGTTTTAAAAAATAGTATGCAAGCGGGAAAAACGACATGCTCGATAAAATACAATTTGATCATTGAGCTCGGAAAATCAACGAAACATAAATATAATAATTCAGAGCCCAAGGAGTCAATATTTCTATTTTGAAAAATAACGTAAGTGCTAGCTACCCCCTGCCTGATTAAGTTCCCTCTTCAACCTTGATTACTGGACATGCCCTCAGCTCGGCCATTGGCAGTTTTTGCACTTCTCTTTGCGATCTCACCAATCCTGAGTTTCGAGGGATTATCAAAAGATTTTCAGGTCGCCTATTCAGGTCCCCTTAGATCACCCCGGGGTGCTTCCTATCATGGCATGTGAATGCGAAGGACCTCGGTCATGTTTAAAGTTCCCTAGACAGGAAAATACCTCGGCGATATCAAGGTCGTTCGGGATAGCCACTAAGAACCCTGGTCTTGCTTTAAGTCCGCATGATGGCGGATTGTTCTTTCAGGGAGCTGCGTGCGAGCTATTCTTTGAGGAAGCTGCGTGCGAGCTGATCGATTACATGCGAGCTGTTATTTGAGGAAGCTGGGTGCGAGCTGATCGCATGCGAGCTTTTCTTTGAGGGATCTGCATGCGAGCTTTTCTTTGAGGGACCTGCATGCGAGCTAATAATGTTACACAAGAATTATCATGTGTAACGTATAACAGCTATGTACGGCTATAAACGTTCACACTAAATGGAGTCTAATGGCTTGGTTTTAAAAGCCCATTAAACCCAAATTAAAGGGCAGCCAACACACATCTCTTGGTGGGCTATAAAATGGGCTCAATAACTATGGCTTGACATACAATTTTTTGATCAATATTTTGCTCTCGAATTGCTACACCAAAAATCATCTCTCTCAATTCTCTTGAAGTTTTTGATCTTTGATCTTTTGTTGGACTCCTGAAGTGCTTGTGCAGTGTATGTGAGCCTTCTCCGAGGCGTGCCAACGAGAAGGAAATGTGGTCATCCGACTGGAGGGTTCATCGTATCTCTAGTCTTCCTTGCCACGAGACCCGCATGTGGGGGGCAATTGGATTTCTAGGACAGTGCCAAGGCGTACGTGCTTCGACCCCATGCCATACTCGAACTCCTTTTTCTTTTTCATATTATTATTAGTATTTTTTGCATAGATATTAATTTAGTATTAGCATTATCATAGCAATATTCGGCTAAAAAATTCACATATTAGACATTTCACTAGAATTTGTTAACAAGCTCATTCACATATTTGCATCCTTTCATTTGGTAAAAGAATACTTTAAACCTAAATTGCTATCCACCTTGCATTTGAGAAAACCCACATTTGCTATATTTTATTAAGCAAACAAAATTTTCAACAATCTAGAAATCCAATTGATTATTAATTTGTTGGCTCAAAATACATTTAGGTTTCAAAATTCATTTTTTGCAAATATTTATATCTTGTAAATAATAAATAAATTATTGAATATTACGTTATCATATCCATATTATTATTCGGTGTAATGCTTTAATATTAATCTTTGATTTAAAAAAAAATCTAATAGTATCCTTCTTAATATTTGCTTAGCATTAATTCTTTCTAATAATATAATATTAGTGTTAGTGAAAAATCATATTATTAGCTTCTTGTTGATTAGAAATTGCTTGGCCATTAATATCATAGAGATAATACGATCTTATTATAAGGAAAAAGTTATTTTGTTACATACAATTAAAATTTAATACGTTATAATTTAACTAGCTATTAAATAATCAAACACATCATCTAAACAAAATCAAGACTCTAGTAGAGAGTGCTCGGCACATACATTCATGTATGTGTGACTAGTGTGTAATCCCCACAATCTAGAGATTTTGATAATTTATTCACATTAAAAATCTTTAATTATTATTTTTTATTTCTACTTGGGTCTCTTGCAAAGAAACGACTGAAAGAATTCTAGTGAATAATTTTTAATTAGATAGTGTTTAGAAAAGCTTGTCAAAAAGGCATAGGTGCTTAAGAGAGATTGATATTTAAGCGAGCCTAGTGCTCCATCATCCATCTGGAGCTTATCTAGTTGTCATATTCTGAAGAACTCATTTGGACTTTCCAAAGTCAAATCTAGAGACACGCAGGTCAACTATTATACAAAAAGAATCTAAATTTGGTTTACTTGGAAAATAGTGCATTATATTGATCTGACACAAACTTTGTTTCATTTCAGGTTTAACTCCAATACTCTAAAAATGACTTCTCCTAAAACTGAGTACCTTAATGTCAAACCTGAGAAATTCGATGAAACTAGCTTCAAGCATTGACAAAACCAGATGAGATTCTAGTTGTTCTTTTTTGGACTTATGTCTGTAATCAGTAATAGCACCCCCGAATCAGTAAATGAGTCCAACCCTATAGACAAGCATGCCCAAACTAGTAGTGAATCATCAAACCAAGATGGCTCTGATTCCACTTTCACTTTAAAGACTCCTTAGGAGATAGAAAATATTTGCTGTCATCGTATCCTAGAATGCCTTTTTGATAGGTTGTATGATATCTACTATACCTCCAAAGATCCCAAAAACCTTTGAGATACCCTAAATTCTAAGTACGACCTAGATATTGTTGGGATCAAATGCTACAAATCAGCTGATTTTAATAAATTTAAGATGGATGATTCTAAACATATGAATGAATAAATTCACGAGTTTGATAATCTAGTCCATTAACTCAAGGATAACGGATCAACCCTAGATGAAAACTTCTAGATAACCTGTTTAATAGATAAACTCGCATCCTCCTGGTCTGACTTTACTAGGAAACTAAATCATTCCCAAGGAGTACTATCTCTAACCCAAGTCTTCAATTCCATTAGGATAAAAGAACAACATAGATTGAGAGAAATTCTCTCTCCGAGTCTAAACCCACGGTAAACAATGTAGAATCCAAATCCAAACACCATAAGAAGACCAAGTTCTTCCATCTCAAACCAAATAAACCCTTCCATAAGAAGCATTTTCCCAAAAAACCCAAATTACAGAAGAAGCCAGCTACTGTTGCTCACGGTGCCGTTGGAGAATCAAAATCAATGGCTACAACTAGAGCTGCAAACGAGCTGAACCAAGTTTTGGCATGTTTGAGCTTTGCTCGTTTATTAACCGAGCCTAAACTTTAGGCTTGGGCTTTGCTTGCATGCTTAATAATTGAGCCTTGCCGAGCCAAGCTTTGATCCACTTGGGCTTGGCTCGTTTATTAAACTAGCCTAAACTCTAGGGCAAGCTTTGCCCAATTAGTGATCAAATAAACTCGAACGGCCCTTATCAAGCTTATTTTCAAACTCAGCGCAGATTATACATGTTAGGCCTATTCAAGATTTCTATGAGCATATTCACAAGCTTACTCACGTGTCCTAAATAGGCATGTTCGCAAGCCCAACCAAGCCTAGCTTTGGTTTGCTTGAGCTTAGCTAGTTATTAAATGAGCCTAAACTCTAGTCATGGGCTTGGCTCGATTAGTAACGTAACGAACTTGAACTAGTTTTTATCGAGCTTGTTTGCGAGCCCACGAACAGCTTGGTTTGTTTGCTACCCTAGTTGCAACAGATGCAGCCATGGCAGTGACTGTTGAGGAGAAGGCCCCCATTCTCAAAGAATAGAGGAGCCGTGAGCTTAGATGGGCGAGCGTGAGGTGCACTGAGAAGTAAGAGGAAGATGCACGTGAATGCGGGTCGACAGAGATGAGATGATCGAACGCAGGATGAACAAGTCGCGAACGGAATGAGTCAGGAGCACGTCGGCTGGGGCCTGGTCATGAAAGAGGCCAGACGAGAACGCCTGTATTCCCGAGCGAGACGAGCGCCTGAAATCGCTGATCATGGTTAATTGAGGGATGAAGAGGACAACGTCAGTCTCAGGCAGTGGATCGATCAAGTACGGGGGGAAGATAGCGTGACATGCATTAGGATGAAAGGGCCAATCTAACTAACGGGATGAGTCAGTCCCGATCGCGGGCGGGTGTGTCGAGATGTTCGATCGAAGGAGCTAAGAGGCCTCACTTACGATCTCCACAATCAAAAAACCTATGCAATGCAAGGGGAGCAGGATTTATCTGGTTCGATGCCATAAAAACAAATACGACAGAAGCAATGGATTACAATTAACACATGATCTTTGATCAAAGTCTCAGAGGGACAATGCAACACACATCAACCATTCGGACTTCAGCTTAATGTTTGTGCATGAAGTTAAATTGATAAAAACTAAGTTATTATTGTGCTTTTTTTTTTGAGAAATCCCTCAGAAGTTGAGGGGGGGTTCGGCCTGGACCCCTACCTGTTTATTATTAGTAAGAAAGGAGGAGAGAGTTACAGCTCGGGTAATAGAGGTACAAATGTGCTGTAGGGAAGCCCTCACTCCCTCTAGTGAGAAAGACGCTCATAGGTGAACCAGCGACTTCGTGGAGAGGATCACTCTGTCCACCGACAGGGAACGGTTCTCGAAAGACCTTTGATTCTGCTCCATCCATAAGGACCACGAAATTCCGATTGCTAGCGAGTCCCAAGCCCGTCTGTCTCGGCCCCGGAAGCGTCTGCACCGCCAACGACTCCACAAATCAGGCACGGAGTCCGGGATCTACCAAACCCCTAGGCCAGTCGTAAAGTGGGGCCAGAATGCCCTAGAATAGTCGCAACCCATCAGCAGATGGTCAGCACTCTCCTCCTCCCTGCCGCACAGGCCGCAAGTCGGATCCGAGACCCCCAGATGGTTCTGCCGCATAAGGTTGACCTTATTGAGGATCCTATTCCGTAGTGCGAGGAGCATGAAGATCCTCGTCTTGAGGGGGCACCTGGATCGCCAGATGGCCTTAGCCCGGGGGCATGAGACCCCCCCCTGAAGTTAAGGAAGGTGTAATAGCTCCTAACGGTATAGTCTCCCGAGCTAGTCCAACACCAACCCGCCCGGTCTGACGAATCCGAAAGGGAGATCCCACTCAGAAGCTGCAACAGGTCCTCATGGTCCCGAGCGAGATCCTACGGAATCGGTCCCGAAAACCTCAGCCTCCAGACGGTGACTCCTCCATGAACCGTGGCCTGGGACCTGACTGAGGCCTGAGGAATCGGAACTAGGCCATAAAATTAGAGAAAACTGTTCTCAATGGAAGATCCCCCAGCCAAATATCCTCCTAGAATCTAGTCGTCCTCCCTGACCCCACGACCAACCTGGACCCGCAGCGATAAATCCTGGAGACCTTGGAGATGCCCTTCCAGAAAGGCACGATCCGATCGGAGACTCGAGATCTGGAATGGAGAGGAGAGAACCTCCTGAAGTACCTCGCCGAGATGACACTCCGCCAGGTATCTCCAGCGCCCATTTGCAGCCTCCACCATCACTTTGCCAGCATCGCCTGATTGAAGTCCCTCAGATTGAGGACTCCCAGGCCCCCTTGCTCTTTAGACTTACAAACACTGCCCCAAGCTAAGAGAGGGTAGGAGCCCTAGTCTGAAGTCCCTCTCCATAGAAAATTCCTCCGGATCCGATCGATCCGGTTGATAACCCAAGTCGAAAAATGGTAGAAGGAAAGAAAGTAGAACGGGATCGATGACAGGACGGAGTTGACCAAGGTGAGACACCCACCGATCGAGAGAAGGCTCCTCTTCCATCTGGCAAGATGCTTCTCTAACTTCTGAATTAGTTCCAGCCATCCATCCCGGGGTAGACGCTTGTCGGATAAAGGGATGCCCAAGTAGCGGAAGGAAAAGGAGCCGATACCGCAGCCAAGGATGAAAGAAAGGTCCGAGGAGAAGTCCTGATCCCCTCCTAGATAGAACAGCGCAGACTTCACGAAGTTGACCTTCAGCCCGGACGCCAGCCTGAAACACTACAAGAGAAGCCGGAGGATCATCGCCTGGCCTCGGTCAGCCCTAAGAAACAACAGCGTGTCGTCAGCGAAGTGGAGATTGGAGACCTCCCAAGTATCTGATTTGATTTCCCTCAGGAGCCCAACTTGGACCTGTTGTAGCTCGTGTGTCCTTAGCGTGAATTTTCTGTATTAACATTAATAAAGATGACTTTGGTTATTGCTTTAATTAGAATACTACTATAGTATATGATAATACTCATATAATAAAAGGACCCTAGGGAACACAGTAGGCCGCTGAGGTGCATAGAGGATCCATGCTTGGGAGACCCAGTGGACCAGTTCTGTGTAGACCTAGAACTAGTTCACAGCTTAGGTGATGCTGGTCGCTTCACCAAGAACAAGCTGTTGGCAGGTAGAGGATATGGTGAAGTCTCCACCACGGGAACGTGGGATTCTCATTCACCTGACCAAGCACGATGATCGTGTTGAACAGGAACCAAGACGGTGCACAGTTCAGTGATTCAGACACTGGTGCATAAACCGTCTTACTACTATAGATAATCTGTCCTTAACCCTGAGGGACCATGTTCACTAGGCCAACCAGTTGTGTGGTGCTTTGATATGCCAATGTGTGCGAACCTTCTATAGTTCGAGGGTCGTAGTCAGGTAACTCGTTACCTGACCATCAAGAAATTGGTGTCCACGAAGATAGTAGAGGGAACTTTAGTTCGTGATCATATGCTGAAATTGTTTGGCTATGTGAATAAACTTGGTTCCTTCGATGTCATCTTGGATGCAGAGATCCAGACCGATATTTTCCTCGCGTCTCTGTCAAGAACGTTTGAGGGCTTCGTTACCAACTTCAACCTTAACCGATTGGAAATGTCTAACGCAGAGCTCCTAGCGGCGCTCCAGGCGGCAGAGGACGGGATGAAGGTAGGAGCCCAATCCCTGAACGTAGAGCGGAATTATTCTCTAAAAGCTAAAGACAAGTTTCAGAAAAGAAAGTCTAAGAAGCCCGTGAAGATGGGCCAGGTGCAGTTGCAGGTTCCTAAGCAGAATGGTCCGGCAAAGCCCAAAGGAAAATATTTCCGATGCGGTAAGAAGGGGCCCTGGAAGGGCGACTGCCGCACGGCTCCCAAGAAGGCTGAGACATGTATATCTCAAATCCATATAGTGGAATCCCTTGTAGCATCCAGTTGTTCTCCAGTTTCATGGATTGTGGATTCTGGTTCCACTAACCATGCTTGCAATAATTTGCAGGGGTTCAAGGAGATAAGAAAACTGGGTGATGGGGAGATGATCCTAAGTATGGGAACTGAGGCTGTGGCAGAGGCTGAAGCAGTTGGAGATGCCGTCTTGCAGTTTCTTGATGGAAGAAGTTTATTACTTAGTGACATACTTTATGTACAGTCCTTGAGACGAAACATAATTTCTGTTTTCTTATTGAATAATGAAGATTTTTCAGTTTTATTTGATGCTTTTGGTGTGTTAATTAAATTGAATTGTTCCTTTGTTTGTAAGGAAAAGATACAGAATGGTCTCTATGTAATTAACTCCAATCATAAGCAGGATAACATAACTGAAGCATGTGTGGTTAATTCATCTAAAAGAAAAAATCCCTCAGATAACCCAACACTCCTTTGGCATCTAAGGCTCGGACACATAGCCTCAGACAGGATTCACAGGTTGGTTAAGGTAGGACTTTTAAGTCCAGATATTTCAGAAAGCCTATCGACGTGTGAGTCTTGCTTGGAAGACAAGATGACTAAAAGATCTTTTCGAGCCGAAGGTAGCAGATCTAAGGAGGTATTAGAGTTGGTACACACTGATGTATATAGGCCCATAAGTGTCCGTGCCATAGGAGGTTTTGAGTATTTCATCACCTTCACGGATGGTCACTCGAGATTTGAATACATATACCTAATACGGCGGAAGTCTGAATCCTTTGATAAGTTCAAGGAGTTCAGAGCTGAAGCAGAAAAACAGACGGGTAAAAGTATCAAGTCTCTTCGATCGGATCAAGAAGGCGAATACCTATCGGATGAATTTATTAGGTATCTGCATGAGCATGGGATCGTATCCCAGTTGACTGCACCAGGGACACCGCAACAAAACGGTGTATCTGAGAGGAGAAACCAAACTTTGTTAGACATGATTCGGACTATGATGAGTTATGCAATATTGTCACCTAGTTTTTGGGGATATGCCCTAAAGACGGCAGCATATACTTTAAATTTTGTTCCATCAAAGTCAGTATCTCTAACTCCTTGGGAGCTGTGGTTGAAGCAAAAGCCAAGTCTACAGCACTTTAGGATTTGGGGTTATCCAGCACATGTGCGGAAGGACAAGCAAGATAAGATGGAGTCAAAAACTAAGGTATGTCTGTTCATTGGGTATGCAAAAGGGACAAAGGGTGGTTTATTTTATGATCCTGAGGATAGAAAGGTTGTCGTCTCGACGAACACCGTATTCCTGGAGCAGGATTATTTAATAGACCATAAGCCCACCAGTAAAGTAGTTCTTGAAGAATTGTTTGGTACTGATGGGAGTACGCAGACAGAAAACTTAGTGGGATTCGATACCATTAAGATAAACGATACTGTAGAATCGACTCCTATGGAACCACCGCAGGCTCGTCACAGTGGGAGGACCACAAGTGCTCCTGATAGATACATTGGAGAAGCCTTCATGGTAGACCCAGAGTTTCAGGAGGATGATTCTCTGAACTATGACGAATCAATGGTATCCACTGACCATGCAGCATGGCAGGAAGCCATGGAGGTAGAACTGACATCGATGTCCCAAAACTCGGTCTGGACACTTGTAACACCGCCTCACAACATTAAACCTGTTGGGTGTAAGTGGGTGTACAAAAACAAAAGAGGTCCGGATGGTACCGTTGAGACTTACAAAGCTAGACTAGTCGCTAAGGGTTATACCCAGCGCAAAGGGATCGACTATGACGAAACCTTTTCGCCAGTGGCTATGCTTAAGTCTATCTGGATCCTCTTGTCCATTGTAGCCCATTATGATTGGAAGATCTGGCAAATGGACGTCAAGACCGCATTCCTCAACGGGGATTTGGAAGAAGACATCTACATGTCTCAGCCTCCAGGCTTTGTCGCAAAAGGTCAGAAAAGTCTGGTGTGCAAGTTGCAAAGGTCCATTTATGGACTGAAGCAAGCATCCAGAAGTTGGAACATGCATTTTGATTAGGCTATCCAGTCTTATGGATTTGAGCAAAACGTGAATGAACTATGTGCTTATAAAAGGAGCGATAAGACTGTAGTAGTTTTTCTAGTGCTTTACGTAGACGATATCCTGCTCATTGGAAATGATGTTGGAACGTTTTCTACAGTGAAGGTATGGTTATCCTCTCAATTTGACATGAAAGACCTGGGTAAAGCGAGTTATATTCTGGGGATCAAGGTGACTCGAGATCGCCTGAACAAGATTCTCTTGCTGTCACAGTCAGCCTACATAGATACTATCTTGGTCAGATTCAGTATGCACAACTCCAAGAAGGGACTGGTTCTATTCACACATGGAATGAAATTGTCCAAGGATCAGGGTCCTAAGACTCCTGAGGAGAGGGCAGAGATGCAGAAGATACCTTATGCTTTGGTTGTAGGGAGTCTGATGTATGCTATGCAGTGCACGAGACTAGATATATGCTATGCAGTAGGCATGATGGGCAGGTATCAGTCAAATCCGGGTCCAGGGCACTGGACTGCTGTGAAAAGTATACTCAAGTATCTCCGTAGGACGAGAGATTATGAGTTAGTTTACTCTTCACAGGAACTGATACCGATTGGATATACGGATTCTGACTTTGCGTCAGATCCAGAATCCAGGAAATCGATGTCATGGTTTGTGTTTTCATTAGGAGGAGGAGCTGTCAGTTGGAGGAGCGTGAAGTAGGGATGCATCGCGGATTCGACGACAGAGGCTGAGTACGTTGCGGTCTGCGAAGCAACTAAGGAGGCAGTGTGGCTCAAGAAATTCCTCACGGACTTAGGATGCGTACTGGAAGCTCAAGATCCCATTATCCTTTACTGTGACAATAGTGGAGCGAAAGCACAATCCAAGAAGCCAAGATATCACCAGAAGAACAAGCATATCGAGCAGAAATACTACATTATCCGGGACTTGCAGAAGTGAGGGGAGGTTGCAGTAACTCAAGTGGCATCTGCAGATAACATGACGGACCCTTTCACAAAGGCGTTACCGACCAAGGCTTTTGAGAAGCACGTGGATGCCATGGGAGTTAAGACTGTTGTTCCCCACTAGGGCAAGTTGGAGATTGTTGTAGCTCGTGTGTCCTTAGCATGGATTTTCTGTATTAACATTAATAAAGATACCTTTGGTTATTGCTTTAATTAGAATACTACTATGGTATATGATAATACTCATATAATAAAAGGACCCTAGGGAACACAGTAGGCCACTGAGGTGCATAGAGGATCCATGCTTGGGAGACCCAGTGGACCAGTTCTGTGTAGATCTAGAACTAGTTCACAGCTTAGGTAATGCCGGTCGCTTCACCGAGAACAAGCTGTTGGCAGGTAGAGAGTGTGGTGAAGTCTCCACCACAGGAACATGGGATTCCCATTCACCTAACCAAGCACGATGCTCGTGTTAAACAGGAACCAAGACGGTGCACAGTTCAGTGATTCAGACACTGGTGCATAAACCGTCCTACTACTATAGATAATCTGTCCTTAACCCTAAGGGACCATGTTTACTGGGCCAACCAGTTGTGTGGTGCTTTGATGTGCCAACTTGTGCGGACCTTCCATAGTCCAATACCACGGTACGTTGGGTTACCCGGCTGGCGCTTGAGTGACATGTAATCCCTACAAGTTATCCAACGTCTAATGTTGGATGGGTGCGTTTTGATGAGTCAATCTGTCCACACAGTTAACCCCGGCCTGGTGGTTGTCAGTATGACTGACGATGTTCCGGATGCTAGGCATAGCACCAGAAGGTGTGTGGTGTTATAGATGACAAGTCATTAAACCCTAGTCAGATGATCGATCGGGATCTGACGGTGCTCCCCACCGCCCGAGTCGTATCATGGCACGAGTAGTAGGAGGGACTAAGAATTATCGGAGTATAGTAGATAACAGGGTTACGAGGGAGTAACATAAGTTTAGGATCACTAGAGTTTAACTCGCGTCGCACTCTGGGTGGCTACGCGTGTTAATCGGATTAGGGCTGATTAACGGAACTTTTAGTGTGTCACCGGAACAGTTAATCAGGGATCCGGTTGGAGCTAGAGATCCCGAACCCTGAAGGTTCTACCCTGTTGTTGTGTATAGGAATTATTTCCCGACCTAGTTGGATACGTTGGATACGAAGTAGCGCGATGGAGCGCAAGCCCGGAGCCTAAGAACCTAATTCACATGTGTTACGGGCCATAGGGGTATTTTGGTAAATATTAAAATATGGCTCAGAACACATTAAATGTAGATCTTGGAATGAGCGGAATAATTCCAAAAGCTCATAGACGCTGACGGAACTCGATTCCGAGTAGCGCACCTCACTCAGTATCTCTTTCAGTTTTTTACTTTTCGTGAAGGGCGTTTTCGTCCAGGCTTCACGATAGACATTGGAAATCCCTAAAAACCGACCCCCCTCTATCCTAATCTATCTAGGGCCGGCCCTAGCTTCCTTGAAGCCATGGGAGACGAGCCCTATAAGTAATAGGGAGGGGGAGGGGCCAACCTTTAGTGTTCCCTCTTCTCCAAATATCTGAACACCCCCTCACCTCCTCCTTTGTGGTTTCGGCCAAGAAAAAAGGGAGGAAGAAGAAGGGAGAAGAAAGAGGAAGGAAGGAGAAGGAAGAAGAGAGAAAGAGAAGGAGGAGATCTCGCGGCTCGCCATCGTCTTCGCAACGGATTCCTCTGTTGGCTCGTAATCCTTGCACTCAGAGACGGGATTTCGAGGATTCTTCAATTCGCAAAGGACAAGGTGCTATCTGACAGTTTTCCTTGCGATTCAAGTGCGGTTCTTCATCGTTCCGTCATCTCTGGATCATAGATCCAAAAGCTATGATGATTCTAAACACCTAACTAGGTGCATGTATGTCTTTCGTAGATCGTAGTATGCCTCTAGGGTGTCCGCACATATGCTAAGATCATAGATTTGCATGTAGATTGTTTTGAAGAATTAATTGTAATAAAACATACACCGTATGATCTTCGGATCTTTGTTTTGCTTCCGCTGCGACTCTGATAAGCGGATCCAATTCCAACAGGACCGTCTGTCGCAGCACCGCATCAAAGATGTCTACCTTCAGAATGAAGAGGAAGGGGGACAAGGGGCAACCCTGCTTAACCCCTCAGCGCATCAGAAAGGAGTTGCCCGCCTCCCCGTTCAAGAGGCACGAGAGTCTGGAGGAGAAGAGGCTCGCCGATCCAGCCTACCCAGGAAGGGGGGAAACCCCTGTGCCGCAGACTCTCGAGAAGGAACCCCCAGCCAAGCCTATCAAACGCCTTCTCAAAGTCCAGTTTGAGCAGCACCGCCTCGTCGTGCCCCTTACGGAGGAAGTGAAGGACCTCCTGAGCAGTAGCCACACTATCTAGGATGCTCCTGCCCTTGATAAAAGCCGACTAGGAGGGACTGATCAAGTACGGGAGCAACGGGGCTAACCGGGAAGAGATGATCTTCGCCACCGCCTTATAAATGCAGTTGGACAGGCTGATCGCCCTGAAGTCCCGGATTGAGCGAGCTCCTTCGCGCTTTGGAATGAGGACGATCCTTGAATAATTCAGGCTCGTGAGACGGACCCGCCTTGCAAAGAAATCTGAAAGAAAGTGAAAGATATCAAGTTGAAGGGAGTCCCAATACCTCTGGAAGAAGAGGAAGGGAAACCTGTCCGGGCTCGGGGCTCCCAACGCCGATTGCTCGAAGAAGGCGTTCCTGAATTCCTCCTCCGAAAATGGTCTGGACAACGGTTCCTGGTTGGAAATCCGCCGGAAAGACAGGCGGTCTCAGTCGATCGATAGGGGGAGCAAGGCGTCTCGATCGAAATCCCTCTTGAAGAACTTCGTCGCTCCCTGGAGAACACCTCTCTGATCATCGAGGACCTCACCGTCCACCTCCAGAGAAGAGATATGATTTCTTCTACGGTGGCCATTTGCAACGTTGTGGAAGAAACGGGTGTTCTGATTCCCTTCTGCCACCTATCGATCCCTGGATCTCTGTTTCCACATCACATCTTCCATGTTCAGAACCCCCAGTAGTTCCGAAGAGAGACTCTCTCTGCGGCCTCTCTCAGGGGGATCGAGAGGTCTGGATTCCTCTAGAATTTCCAGATCCCGAATGGCCCGCTCCAGGTCCGACTTCTGCCTCTTGACACTCCCGAAGTGTGCCCTGGCCCAACCAGTGATCGATTTTTTCATAAATCTTAACTTCCCAGCAAGGTTAAGCACTGAGTCTGGAGTACTTGGGGCAGCCGCCCACCAAGTTGCCACCAGATCATCAAATCCGTCCTGGAGGGTCCACATAGACTCAAACCGAAACAAGGGTTTTCGCCTTCTTACCACTACTGTATCAAGCATAACAGGCACGTGGTCCGAGATGAAGGAGGATAGAGCAATTGAGGATGAAAGGGGGAAGATCGTGTCCCACTCCGTCGAAACTAGGAAACGATCCAGTTTTGCGAAGATTGATTGCTCTCTCCTATTCGACCAGGTGAACTGCCTCCCCCCCATTGGGATGTCAAGGAGGCCGAACTCCAACACAAAAGAAGAGAAAGCCTCTATCTCTCTCCAGCTCTCGTGATGCCCGCTACGCTCATGCACGAACCTAGTAGCATTGAAATCGACGTTGAGGACCCAGGGCCTCGGGAACGCACCGCGCACTGCCCTGAGCTCCTCCCAGAATTCGAACGAAAGACGGTGATCGGAAGGTCCGTAGACTGAAGTGATAGCCCACTCCGCCCCGTCTGACAAGCTGCGGAGAGAGATAGAGATGGAGAAATCCCCAAACAGTCTATCCACGAGGATAAACAACGAACTGTCCCAGCCAATCAGAATGCCTTCCTATTATTACTGAGAGAGCGGAGAAAACGTCTCGACGGATCTGCTATTTTCGTTTCTTGAAGGCAGATGATGTCTGCATCATGGGAGGATGCGAAGAATTTCGCTGTCTGCCTCTTGGAGGAACCGCATAGCCCCCGGACATTCCAGAAAATAATCTTCATGAGAAGGGAGAAGAGACCACCAAAGGGGGAGAGCACAAAGGAACACTGAAATCAGACATCTTTATCTAAATGTCTGAGGGCCTCTACAAAACGATGGGCCTTCTCAGGGTTACAGGAGTTGGGGGGACGGAAGCCAAAATCCGCCACCAGGGAGAGGATCAGACTATCTTCCAAAAAGTTAAGCGGCAGCGGAGCGTTCGAGCACTCCCCGATCCCCCGGTCCAGGAAGTCCACCGATTTAAGGCGCCCTTCTTCCACCTTCTTCAAAAATTGGCGCGTGCTCCTCCTGGTCGATCACCTGCAGGTGGCCACCCCGACGGCCGATTGGAGGCGCCTCCGCAGCCTCTATGTCCGAGGCCTCTTCCCTGAGATCAAGAGCCAAACAAGCGTCAGCAACAATGGGACCCGAGCACGGGTCGGACCAGGAGGGGGAGCCTTCAAAGCAAGCTACAGGAGTGGGGGCTTGGAAGGCTGAAGGTTCTGGAAACCCAGGCGGCCCAGAAGAGACGTCCGAGGAATCTCCGAGATCAATGAGAGGGACCAGATGTCCCACCCTCGATCCCTCACCACATGAATAGAATAAAGAAGGGGAAGACAAAAAAATGTCGTGGTTCTCTGCATGGCCAACGAGAAACTCTAAGTCCGCAGGGGTGCTAACCATACCTTCCCGCCTAGAAGCGGGTCCCGGAGAATGAGGAGACCCCGCCGGGCCAGAGGAGGCTTCCGCCCTGGCCGGAAGCTGCTGCTGCTGAGGGGCCGGGCCCAGGATGCCTGCTCCTGAGCTCAAACCCCCCAGGTCCGGAGAGGCTGGCGGGGAGGAGAAACGCGGTAGATCGAGGATCTTCTGCCTGATCCGGAGGAGGTAGAGGTGATGCCCGACCAGGATCTGTCGGCTGTCTGGGATCCTGTGGGGTAAGCGGGTCTCCAGTAGCACGGAGCAGCTAGCCAGGGAGGAGGAACCCTCAAGGTCGCAATTTGTGGAGAGGACCGTCCCAAACTGGGCCGCCCAGGAGGAGAGAGCCTGTGGCTGCCAAGCGTGGTGGGGGAGGCCAGTAATGCGCTGCTCCATGGTCGCCACCGGGAGCCGGCCCACCGAGCCGATCTCCTCCGACCAGCGCTAGCTCCACTCGGAGGGTGAAGCCTTGAAGGTCAAAGGGGCCTCTAGCCGAGACCTCTTCAAGGAGACGGCCAAAGGAGAAGAGGACCCGGAACCACCTCCCCGCACCATCCAACCCCTGGGTCGGCCATTGCTAGAGGGTTGGCAGAAAGTCCTCCCCCCGCTGTTGGGAGCCCCACCGGGAGAGGAGGAGAGCTGAGAAGGAGGAGGGGTCGGAGGATCCCCGGAGCAGGGAGCAGTTCCCTACTCGCGAGAAATGGCCCTGGTGGGCGGCTTCGGCCGGAAACTCCTCCGTCTCCCAACGATCCGGCGGGGAAGGGACGGCTGGGCCCAAGTTGGAGGAACTGGAGGAGGACTGGAACTGCTGGGGGCTCTGGGAGCGGGCTGGGCACCGCCTCGCCGAGTGTCCCACCCCCCTGCACCGCAAGGACACCATCCCATTCCGACAAGAGCGACGCTGCTGACCCTGCTCACCGCACCGGAAGCAGGAGCCAAAGGGGAAGGGAGTCGGGCGATGGGGGGCGGACGCGGGACCAGAAGGGAGGGAGGAAGTCTGAGCTGGAGGAGGAGGAAGGAGGAAGGCGGACGGCGTCGGTAAAGGAACGCGGAAAGGAAGGGTGAGGAACAGGGGGCGGTTTAAGAGGGGGAGGCGGGGGGACGTCGCCCAGGGGGTCGCCTCCTAGGGTTCTGCCTGAATCGACGCCGCTTAGACTCCCGACGCCTCGAGGCCCGGCCCTCATCATGAGCCCCCTCCTGGAAAGCAACGCCTCGACCGCTCCTCGCCGCCACCTTGGGAAGATGCGAGATCTCCGGCGCACTAGGGGATCCCCGAAGCTCTTCGACCGAGAGCCCCATCCTCACCTTCACTCTCTTTTTAAAACTTAAACCTTAATTTCTCTCCTCATTCAATGTTCTATTATTGTGCTAACACGTGTTAAATTTTCTGGGTTCTTCTGTGGTTAGATTCTAGATTAAAAAAAGAAATTAGATTTTTCACCCCCTATTTGTAAGTTTTTAATGCAAGATGCAATCTTTACTGTTAATTTTGATGTGGGTTTGATTGAGTCATGACAATGATTGGGGAATATCGGATTGGGTTTGTGTGAGGCGTAGGATGGATTGGGGATTTGTGATTTTGGTTAAAGACTTTGGTGCTTCAAGTGGTAGAGTTTTACCGATTCATGGGGTGTGGCAATGTGTAACTAACTATTGTATGTTGTCGTGGATGGGGTGGGTTTGCCGGGGAGACCGACGGTTTGGATGAGTGATTCACCAACAGGACATAGTAAGATTAACCAATTGTTAGTGATTGCTGGCTAGGACAGGGTACGATTCACTGATCGGTGGTGCTACTGGTCGGCACGTAGTGCGATTATGATACTGCCGATCGGGAAGGAGTGCGATTCACTTGCCGGTGGTGAGGCGAACCACCCTGGTTCATCTCCTCCCAGAAAAAAAACAAAAACATGCGCTAACACCATGCTAACATCATGTGCTTGTGCTTTGCGTTCATCTCCCATGGCATACTGTTTTTTGAGTTCAGATCTCCTCCAATTGGTTTGCTCCGGTCCACATCGATTACAGCCGCACAATGACTGACGATGCAAAAGTGAAACATCCTCCCATGACAGTGTGCTGCTGTGATGCGTGCTGGGCCGACCGACTCGACAAGTTTGATAGTTGTAATGAAATCTATATTAAATCCAACTAATTAGAAGGGAATAAAGAGATCAGTTCACAAAGGTTGAAGGTTGGGGGTAGACTTTACCAAAGACCAGGAAACATTAATGGTCTGTGAGTTGGTGTGGCTGCTGGGATGGCAATCACCTATCATATGTGTGGGAGACCGAGCGACATTAGATGGAGGCCGGCTCTTGATGATGGCACAGTCAGAGAGCTAAGCGAGAGAGAGACAGAGAGACTTACTGGTAGTCAGACAGACACAGGAGGGACGCAGTAGGGGTGGTCGACGGACTGGGGATGTCGGAGGGACGCGGGAGGGGTGGTCGGCTGACTGAGGACGCTGGAGGGATGCGGGAGGGGTGGTTGGCGGACTGGGATTCCTGCTCTTAGCCATCGCAGTTGCAGATATGTTATAACCTTGGAAGGCCGGAGCGGGCAAGGCAATAAAAGAACGAATATTTACTTTGATATGGTGAAGGAGAGGGCCCCCAAGGGGTTCAGTTCCGTTC
>OX393558.1:3551918-3619418 GCA_947650365.1 Chamaelirium japonicum
GGGTGTAATGTATAGTTTTGGATATTGGGGTGACATTGAGGAATTCATTGCTTTGTTTTAATTTTTTGGTACCTTTTGTGGGGCCCAAGAGGCACCATGCAGGCGAATAGCTACAGATCACTGACACCCGCCACCGGAGAAAGGCCCGCCTGGCTCAGCAGTTTGTGCTACACCACGAGTGCGAGCACCACACTGAGCGAGGCAAGGGCCTGTCTGGCCCCAGGGGTCGCTGCACAAGCAAGCAGAATCGCCACACCGTGCGAAGAAAGGGTCCATCTGGTCCAAGGAGTCGCTGCTCAAACAAGCACGGAAAGGGCCCACCTGGTTCCGAGGAATCGATCCACAAGCAAGCATGACTGCATGAGCCCCACACCAAGATGAGAATGGGTATCGAACTGAGATAGTGCTCACTAGGAGCGATACCACTGCCAATTCTTTGGTTTTTTGAAAAAGGCATATCTGCCCTCGTTAGATCGATGCCTGTAAGTCCCAATGTGTGTAGGGGTAGGGGTGGCAATGGGTAGGGTCTGGTTGAGGCATAGGTATAAGGGCAAAACATCCAACCCAAACCCGACTCGTTTAATAAATGGGTTAAAAACTTAAACCCAAACCTGACCCGTCTAATAAACGGGTTGACCCGACCCGACCCGTTTAACCCGTTTACTAAATGGGTCGGGTCGGGTTGGCTCGGGTTGGGTCAACAGAACCCATGTAAACCTGCCGGGTTGGGTCAAGACAAGCCGGATTGGGCCGGGTTAGTTCTGGTTGGCTCGGGTTGACACGACCCATTTGGTAAACGGGTCAAGTAGATTCAATTGGGTTATAAGTACAAACCCAAACCCGACCCATTAAATAAACAGCTCAATCGGGTCGACCCGTTTATAATCCGAACCCGTCTAGGCCAAACCCAAACCTGCTAACTTCGGGTCGGGTTGGTGGGTCGGGTCAAGGATTGCCACCCCTAATTTGTGTGTGTGTGAGAGAGAGAGCGAGAGGGAGAGAGATAGAGAAACCACGGTTCGAAGCATGCTTCGTAGTAGGAAACACAAGCTTTATAGGTTCTCAATGGATGGAGCAAACCCATTGTAGATGGATGGGCCAAACCCATTTTAGTTCGAGTCTGACCTATCACCGATTGATCTTAGTGCTTGCATGCTTGGTCCAGTGGGTTGGATAGACATAAAACTGAAGATCCGATTTTTTTTTTTTTTCTTCCAGCGTTGGATTGGACAAGAGCCAATGGTGCCACAGCCATGTATGAAAATATTGGAAACTGTTGACGTCATTTATTGACACGTGGAAATCACTCTCCACCTTCCAATTTGAAAATTATACAGTTTATTTCTTGTAATGGATGCCTAATGAATTTTGTTATGTTGGGTTTAATAGATGGGGCCGGCCAGTCCGTATGATGCAGTAGTGACCTAGCCGATGACAATGTCGACAGCTCACTCCTATTTACAAATGCTTGCCCCTTTCAATTTATTTCTTTGAAGATTCTCCTGTATGGCTTAGAGCTCTGTCGGGTTTGAAGATCAACTTCCTCAAAAGTAACATTTACTACTTTGGCCAAGGTGAGGCCGGCCCGGCTTTTGCTAGAATTCTCAACAGTAGAGAAGCATTCTTGCCTATTAAATAGCTGAGGATTTCGGTTAGTGATAAGGTTTTGAGGCGAGAAAATTGGGAGAAGCTGATCTAGAAGATCGAGACGAGACTAGAGGGATGGCAAGGTCAATTTCTATCCTCCGGAGGGCGGCTAGTATTGGTGAACGCGGTTCTCTTGACCATTCCTTTGTTTTATCTCTCCTTCTTTTACCTCCCCTCGTGGGCAATCGAGAGGATCGATAGGATCAGGAGGTCTTTTCTCTGGCGAGGAGTGGGCAATACCGGTGGAGCCTATCACCTACTCAGATGGGATCAGGTGTGCCATCCAAAGATCCTGGGAGGCATGGGAGTTCTCGACTCAGGCGGTTCATCATCTCCATGCTCGGGAAGTGGTGGTGGCGGCTCCAAACGAACTCCATAGGTTCTTGGCGTTATATATTATTGGCGAAATACTTCAAGAGAATTTCCCCTCTGCAAACCAGGAGCAGGACTTCAGGTTGAGTATCCCACTTCTAGAGGGGGATCTTGAAGGTTTTGAGTCTTTACAAGGATGGTAGCACCCTCACACTGGGAGATGGACATAGCATCAAATTCTGGGAAGATACTTGGCTAGCGGAAGTACCTCTTTGCGCTCTTTTCCCCTCGCTCTTCACGTTGGCCCGGAGACAAGGGGCGTCCATCCACTCCTAGGCCAGGGTCGGTCAAGGTGGGGGCACAATGTGGCGGGTCAAGCTACATTCCCCCTCCCTCTGGGAGGGCGCTAGAAATTCAGAGATTTGATGGCATTACTATTGGTGGCTAGCTTCTGCCCAACAACTGACGCTATCAGATGGAGATAGTCTTCATTCGGTCTTTTTTTGATGAAATCCTTCTACAACAACCTCATTCCCCCATCTTCCCAGCGTTTCCGGCCATTAGGAACCATTTGGAAGACAAAGGCACCGGCGAAGGTCCATATTTTCACCCTTCTGGCGGCAACGATCAACATCCTCACTAAACCTAACCTATTGAAGCGGCATCACCCTGAAGTCACGGAATCCCTATGTACCTTCTGCAACTACGCAGAGGAGAGTGCTTCACATATGTTGCTGAGCTGTCCTTTCGCTAGACAGGTTTGGGACCACTTCGAGAGAAAATGTGATATATCCTCTCATTCGAGTAGTCTGAGGGTGTTGTGGACCAAATGGCGTGGGAGGAATATTCTCAAGGAGTTGCGACCGTCGTGGGATATCCTCGCAATGGGGATTATCTGGCTAGAGAGGAACAATCATATCTTCAATGGTAAGGTAACGATGGCGAAAGAACTATGTAGATCAGTGTCTTCGATGTTCAAGACATGGATTATTCCATGGAGAGCGAAATTTGGTGTGAGGCTTCTGCTTTTCCGTAACATTTTGACCACTTGATTTTTTTTTCTAATAAACTGGTCGGGGACTGCCTAACCCTCCCTACTTTCAGAGGGGTTCTCAAAAAAAAAAAAAAGTAATGACCTAGCCCTAGCTGGCAGCACACGATTTGAGCATTTCAATTTACGGCTTACCCCAAACTATCCAAATTCAAACTATCAAAATCTTTATGCAATTATTTCAAATGGTTTAAAATAGTCGCTTCGAACCACAGAATCATTATGGTTCGGGGTTTAGCCATCGACATCCATCCTCTCCTGTTTGATCACTCGATTCTTATGATGGGTGCCCCCTGGGGTTCACCGGGTGTCCTGTAGATCTTAACAATTCAGAACTGTCCGTAAGGATGAAAATAATAGGTGTCGATGGCTGGACCCCGAACTACGGTGATACCGTGGTTCGGGGTTACTAAGTTAAGGGATTTAAATTAATTTAGGATAAATTACAAAAACATCTCTTGAACTGTACACCTCATTTTATATTGGTCTCTGAACTTTTTTTTGAACAATTTGACCCCTGAACTAAGCTCCATCTGCATTTAGCCCTCTTGTATCAAATTCTATTATGAAAATACCTTATTTATTTTCAATAATACTCAAATAATTTGTGAAATATTTAACTTATGTGTACTGTTGTAAGGGTATTTTTGGAATAAAATTTGACAAAAGGGGCTAAATACAGACATAGCATAGTGTAGGGGTCAAATTGTTAAAAAAAAAAAAAGGTTTAAGGACGGTCAAGTCTCATCTTCTTTTTTTTGGAAGGTAAGTCTCATCCTTCTCTAGGTGTCATGTGGCAACCTCAAGAGATGGTCTCAAACCAAGTGTGCAATTTGAGGAGTTTCAGGTGGATCATGTACTTCCCTCTCTCTCTCTCTCTCTCTCTCTCTCTCTCTCTCTCTCTCTCTCTCTCTCTCTTTCTCTCTCATCTGTGTGTGTCTGGATGTGTTGACAGAGACAGGATGAGATGGGGTGAGTGAGCCGGACGAGAAGAGGGTGTTTGATTTCTTAAGCTTGGGCGAAACTTGTTTCTCATAAATTGCTTGACTATCCTCCTACTACGTCGAGGCACCTGTACAATAGATACGGGTGAAGCAGTTACCGTGGCGGTTCACCAGTAATTTCCTGGACTTGCTCCGGAACTATGGTATTTGAAAGCACCACGGTATCCACATAGTCCATTGTGGTATTAGTGTTGTCTTGCACGGGACTGTCATGAATCTCATCCAGAACTATTGTATCCTTGGGTCTGCTATTTGTGATATAATCCTAGCTCTTCAAGAAAAACAACGTTAGTACTAACTATCATCCTTTGATCTTGAGGTTTATAAAATAGATAGCCTTTCGTCCTCTTGGGATAGTCGTACAATTCTGACATTGATTCCAACTTATCAAACTTGCCGTTCCTGACATAGGCAGGGCATTCCCAAATCCATAAATATCATAGACAAGACTTACGCCCAGACCACAATTTCAGAGGTGTGCCCTCAACAGATTTGGATGGAACCTCATTTAGAATATGTTACGCACTATCCAGGGTAAGTTTCCAGAATGATTGAGGAAGAGTTGCAAATCTCATCATAGATCTCACCATCTTCATCAAGGTTCTATTCCTCCTCTCTGCAACACCATTTTGCTGTGGTGTGTCTGGTGCAGTGAACTGGGATACTATCCCTTTCTCTGGCAAGTAGCTCCGAAAAGTCTGCTAGGAAGTATTCGCCTCCCCAATCCGATCGGAGGGATTTTTGGCTTTTGCATGTCTGCTTTTTCACATCCGTCAAAAACAACTTGAATTTCTTAAATATTTCAGACTTATGGTGTAATAGGTAGACATACCCGTACCTTGAGTAAGCGTCTATGAGAGTGACAAAATACCCATACCCTCTAGCCTTTATACTTAATGGTTCATACATGTTTGTATGCACCAATTCTAACATATTTTTGGTTTTTTCTTCCTTCTTAGTTAAGGATATCCTAGTATCTTACCCTCCAGACAAGATTCGCATGTCAGTAGTGATGAGTCCTCGAGCGAGCCCAAATACCCACCCTTCAACAACTTTTGTATCCGATCAAGGTTAATGTGACCTAACCTAAGATGCCAAAGATGGGTAGAATTTTTTGAGGTGAATTTCCTTTTGTTGGAAATGATAATTGATAGCTCTAATATTTCAATGTCATATAGTAAGGGTTGTATGGGAGTTATCAAGTACAAACCGTTACTCTTATACCCGAACATATGAATTTGCCATGCTTCTTAATGGTCACCTTAGTGTCAAACGAGAGGTCCAACCAATTTTGACCAATGATGAAACTGACATTAAATTCTTTCGTATGTCCAATACGAGACAATTGTCTAGTACTAAACTCCTATACTCCTCAAACTATAATCTAACTATTCCAACTAACACTAATGTGACTCTAGCTTCCTAACCCAAAGTTAGGTAAATTTCACCATCATTTAGCGGTCTGGTTTCTTGAAAACCCTACAACGAGTTGCACACATGATTTGTGGCTCCGAGTTTACACACTAAGATTCAGTAGGTCGATCCACATAACATATTTCAACAATTAATATGGTAAGATTTTTTGTGCAATTGTTCTTACCTTTATGGGTCAAGTTTATTTTGGCCATTAGCATGTGACGGGAATTAACAAACCAGTGTACATGGTTAGGTCTAGTCGGTGCACCTGGATAGGCTCTTAGAGAACATGTTTGTGGGATAACTGTCCTGTATATTACATAGACATACATCAATCAATACTCATTAAAAGATTAAACTTATGTTTTCTTTACAAGCTACGGTATTCTCTTAAACCACTAAAAGAAAAAATTTAAAAATTCAATCTCGCAAAACCGGGACATAGGACCCTAATACTCTCACCTAGTTGAACGGGTGTTTCACCCACCAACTCCTACTGTCTAGGCATCTCATGCCAAGCGAGCAGTCAACATTTGAGTTATCTTTGGCCTCTGGTGGAGATACCCTCTAGTCAAGCATGCACCATTGCCTAGGTTAACATATGGAAGAATAGAGTATGCCACTACAGTGGGTCAACCCTATCCTTTCAATGTCACATATCCTTTTAGGGAATTCGTACTTATAGCCACTAGGTAATGCCACCTTGACTGTGGGCTCCTACATAGGGGAGGCGAGGCACTACCTAGTTTACTATGGAATAACAATGAAAGGCCATGGGAATCTCGTAAAAATCTAGCTCCTTCTCGATTATTACTATTAGAGAGGTTTATCTGAACACATCCATCTCATGGATGATGGTTATGCCATACAAACCATATGACTGTTGTATGCAGACATGCAGCCATCACATAGTTGCATAATATAACCAAGCATGATTATATGTACTCAATTATGAACATCTCATGTTAACCATAATTAATCTACTATGCATCTTATACAAAGTTATGACGATCAATTATTTTCTATGTCTTCACATAGAACATAACTTGATCGGATAATATCCTTATTGTTATGTTCTCTAACATACAATTCTAATATCTAGAGCATAACAAATAATCATCATGAAAAAAGAAAAAAAAGATACATGCTCATTGCCCATGATCCTCCAACTAAAAAGAAAGAGAAAAAACTGGATCGGTCTTCAACTTGTCCGGGAGAAGCTCCAAGCATCCTCTAAGTTGTTCTCCGAGTCCACTGGGTCCTCTTCTTGATGGTTCATCTTCTTCCGCTTCGGATTACCTCGTTCGCTTCATGGATCCACCATGTGTCCTTCATCTTCGTAGCAACGGTGTATCGATCAGGTCACGAAAAAGAAAATACTATACCCTTATTATATATGGAGTTTACAATGAATCATAGATGAAAAATAAAAATTAAGGCATGAAGACCGAGTTTTTGCACTCGCCTTGTACAAGTGGCCATAATAACCAATAAAGAATCATAGGACTTCTATATCAATCATATGAATGCAACACATCCACAGTGCAAGTATGTATATGCAATTCTCATCACAACCATCATCATCGCATGATAAAATATATAAAGAAAACATACTAGCATTCTAGGAACTGTATTAAAAGATGACGGATATCATCAAACTCTTTAGATATTCAAGATCTAAAAAAAATAGCCCGACCTACGCTCTAATACCAATTATTGGTTTAGTGCATCGGAGTGCGCGACGGAAGCAATTCACATGACATAATTCAATACGGATTGTGGTCATGCTATATTCTTTTTTTTAGATCATGAACGAATGGCTTTTAATCAAATTAAAAGCACATGCAATCATCTAAAGATTATCAGAGAATTACCTCTTGGGTCTTATGAATGCCCGAGGTGAAGAGTCGCATGAATTCATCTTGGTAGAAGATGATTTGTTGATGAAGCAATAGCGCCTCACAACCCGTCGAGAGCATCTCATATTCCTATCCTCATCATGAGCTTGGATAACTTGTAGAAGCCGACTTCTGGATCCATGTTTCTTCTTCCGCAAATAAGACTCCATGTGATGTGCTTTTCTTTTCCCTTCTTTTCTTATTCTCTTATCCTCTTTCTCTCTTATCCCTTTCTTCTCTTCCCTCGCGAGGAAGACTCCGTGCAGTTTGGGCTTGTTAAAATTCATCATAAAGAGATAAAGATCAAGATAGAGATAGAGATAGGGTTAGGATAAAGTTTCTCCAACCCCCTAACCGAAATCCCTAGATTATAGGCATCATTAGGGGGGCGATTTTTATTAATGGAGAGAGGGAATCCCCTCTCTATTAATAGGCCGACCACCACTTGGTGTGGGCCCCACAGGGTTGGCCACATAATGGAGAGCGGAGTGTCCCTTCTCTCTCTATTAATATGGTCAGCCACTATGTGGCTCGCACAATTTGGCGACTAATTCTCGAGGGGGAGGGAATCCTTGTCAAGTTTGGATCCCTCCATCCTCTATTACATGGTTCGATGACGTACATTTCATATGCACATCCCATGCAGGATAATCACCTACACTTTAGCATGCTTTACGGAGTATGACCCGCTTAAGCAACCCTAGTGGGTCTTACTAGGGTGCCACCTGAGAATCCTAGTCCAATTAGGATTCCCTATGGAATGGACTTTAGATGGTCCGATCAGGTAAACCTGACTCAAGTAAACCCTAATCCTCTCCATGTACTAACCGTGCACTAGGATTGGGCAGCTCATTTGTATGAATAGGGTAGGAGATTGAATTTATGAGAACCTCCATGACCTCGACTCCAACTGAAGATGCGTGCGACCATCTCATGATCATATCATCCTTAATTAGTCATGACCACAACCACTACTAGGTCACGACTGTACTCCGTGGTCCCTTGGATATTATGCAAGAACCATTTTTTACTGTGTTGTGCTTAACCCCTCCTACTTCCGGTGTCTATGAAACTATCCAGGATCAAAAGTTTGTCACTCTCAGTATAGTAAACCTGCTTGAGTCCTAACTTTTCAAGTTCATATGATCTACTTAGAAGTGTCTGGCCAGACTTGGTGATTAGCCTTTCATGGAAGTTACTCAAGGAGACATCTTGCTCTTCTCGAGGAGTGAGGAATTCCCAAACATGCCTCCGTTCTCTAGTATCTAGTGCAAGCCACCCAACCTATCCAAATTTAGATTTACGATAGACCGCACTATTTGACATATATTAAAGTGACAAGGACCAAATCCAGAGTTCAAAGGATATCATGAGATTTAAGGATCAATCAACCAGTAGAAGAGTGGTTAGTGACAACTTTATTAGACTTGATTTACTTTCTCAATTCCGTTCGGTGCACTCAACGCATACCAACATATATGGTTGAGATAGATCAACTCTCCGTTACGAGAAGACTATAGTGTTATAGTATTTCAAATCGGGTTTTCAATCCGATTACTAACTGTGAATCTTCTAAATGAATGAACTGGTGCACTCAAATTTTTTATGTACTGACCTCATCAATATACTTAAGTCACCTAGCACAATTTAGAAGACAAGTGGTAAGTAACAACTGAGTAAAGTATGAAAAGATACGATGTCTATTATTCAAATAACCAAGTTTATTACAATGGTATTTGATATTGTCGAACACAAAGTCCAACACATAGTTGATTTAATTTCAAATGTGGACAATGATTTCCATATCATTATATCAAATACTATTCCGATAAAAAAAAAAATCTAATACTTCTGGCCACAAACGTTTTCGTTGAGTAGGTCTGGCCACACTGACAGAAAAAAAAAATGGAATTGCGATGGTATCTTTCGAACCCTAGTTGGGGGTTTGGTATCGGTGCGGTTGTACAAGTAAGTTATAATTTGACTATCGAAAAAAAAGGAAGCTTATCTATCGGTTGGCACCACATTTTGAATCGCATGGTGCCACGTGAATCCCTCTTCCGGGGGGGGGGTTAAAAACAAAATTGAGAGCGTGCACTAGGGGTCAACTGCCATTCATGCCATCGAACATCAATGAAAACCCCTCATGAAAATCTCATTATCTCGCACTGTGCCCGACATGTGTACGATACAGAGGTTCTATAAAAAAATTTCCCATATTGTGAGCGGTACACTACCCATAACCTCACCCCATGAGCTACACCTACATCTTATCTATCCCATGCATCACACCGAGTTGATACTTATACCATATTAAGAGCATCACCAACAGGATCTCCATTGCTTCCCCTTAGCTTTTTGGCTAAATAAACCCCCCAAAAAGACCTCCAACAACCTTACTATTATGCACAATTTTTTTTATTAAGGACCCACCGAATCAGTCCAAACGAGGACCACAACTCGGACATGTTACGTCAGGTTAGGGATCAACTTTAACCCAATCCTAAGTTACAAAATATCAACCTTAATCCAACCCAGGCTTGGTTTGAGAAAATTCAATCCTAACTCTAACCCTAACCCAATCCGTAGAGCACAACTCGATTAAATCCGAACAGGTACGGGTTGGATCTCAAAAAAATTACTATACACAATATGATATAATTACATTATGTGAATTTAGCGTTGCCAAATGTGATAGAACACCAAAGGCATTAACAAATTTCATAAAGAATAAAATATGAGTGTTTATTTGATAAATTGGATCAAAAATTATATTACCTGAGCATGGTACATAGTTTCATATCGTGCATCTCCCTTGGTGCAAAGTCGCAATCTAGAGATGGGACAAATACATGTGGGGACAAAGCCAACCAAAAACTTGCACATAATATAAAAATCTTAATAAATAAAGAAAACTTTGGCGTGGATTGGGTCGGATTGAACCCAATGCCTCAATCCTAATGCAACCCAACCCAATCCGACCTCGGGTTGGTATTTTTCTATGTTTAAATCCTAACCCAACAAAAAAAAAAAAAAAAAACCAACCTAATCCTATCAAAACTTGGGTTGGGTTACATCGGGTTCGGAATAGCGATTAACCCAAGTTGTAGCCTTGGTCAGGACCCAGCCCGGATCCGGGCTTACACCCGAGTCCGGTCCGACCCGCATTACACCGCTACCCGCCTGTAGGCCCACCATTACATCACCACGTCTGACCATACTAGCTTGGCGAACTTCACAAGGAGCATCATACAGGAAGCAGTGCTGGAGCGACCACAAAAGTCGCCACCAGAAACTCACCATCTAAGTCACTAAACGTGGGGCCCGCGTCTTGTTCGGCTTGTATGGGGGGTATCTCGGCACACTGGGTGTCTGAAGCGTTTCATCTATTTTACACGATAAAGAGTATCCCATCATTCCCCCCTCCCCGTCATAGGCTCCAGATCTCTCTAGCTTCGTCGACCCACCGCCGCTGCTCCTCTTCTTTCTCTGCGGCCGAGCCCAGCGTACGGAGTGTGGACGATGTCGTGGCAAACGTACGTCGATGAGCATCTGATGTGCGAGATCGACGGCCAGCGCCTCTCGGCCGCTGCCATCCTCGGCCACGACGGCAGCGTCTGGGCCCAGAGCGATTCCTTCCCCCAGGTACCGCTCGCTCTCTCTCTCTCTCTCTCTCTCTCTCTCTCTCTCTCAATATTCAATCTTTCGTCATGCCTTTGATTCACGGAGTAGTATCCTATTCTGATCCGATCCATCTTCGGCTCTGATTGGATTGGATGCGTCTATTCGAACCATTTGGTGGTTGACGAATCGGTGGGGGGAGGGGGAGGTCTCTTGATCTGGGTTCCCTTTTGTTACGCACTGTGTTGTTTCTGATGTGGTTTCTGCTTATTGTTGTAGGTTTGATCCATTTTCCTTGTTAATTTGACTGTCATCTAATTTTTTCATGCCTTTCTATGTCAGAGTCTACATGGTTGTAGGTGTTTTTTTTGGGAAGGATTTATGGATTGAAGAGAGAGAGAGAGAGAGAGAGAGAGAGAGAGAGAGAGAGAGAGAGGAGGATGCGGTTTTGTCTTTTCTAATATCAGGATATAATTAAGCTCGTTTGCCATTAGTATTTTGTATCTTTGAAAGATTGTCTTATAGGACTTCAATCGAATATTCTTTTTGCAAAGATTGAATTTTTATGTATACTTTTACTTTCATTTTTTCTCCCTTGTTTTAGTCATTGTATCTGCGATCATAGGGAGGGTGAGGTCCTGAGTGTGGAATTTTTATGAGGAATTTCATTTTTTGTTACAACTGGTGCAATTTATATTTTGTTAATGTAGGAAGGGTGGACTCTTGTTATCAAATTTTGTTATCAATTTTTCTGATTGTCCCCAATCGGGTTCCCAGGATGACTAACTTACATGTCGGCCAAACACTTTTTGCTTTTCTTTTATTGGATGATGGATGTGTTTTTTTCTTTCTTTTGTATTTTTTTTTCCATGTTAGGCAAACTGATGTTGGTTTATACCCTACATCAATTTGAGGGGGGGTGTTAGATGAGGTCTTAGTATTAGTTTCATATGGACTAAGGAATTGTAATGGTGTGCATTATCTCCCTATATAAGGAGAAGTAGTGCTAGTATAATGATAGTCAATACAAGAGTGTATTCTCTCTCTCTCTCTTAACAATTAACATGGAAGTGGGTTAATCTTTTTGTTATATGCATATAAATACTTGATAAACTTTTCTTGTATGAAATTAGTGTGGATGGAATCCTATGGTATCTATACACAAGGGATAAATACATTTACACCTGAATCCAAGAACAACTTAGTTCAAGGCTTCAAGCCCATGAACAAAAGAGATTAAAAGGGAGAGGAAGAAGATACAAAATTCTACAAGAATTTTTTTTTATAATTTTTAAATTGAACTTTTAATGCATATGGACCTAGTATGCATAGACCCAAAAACTCTACTAAGCTTCAAAAGTGTAAAACAAACTAAGCTCTTAAACAACCTTTATTCCCTTGAACTCTTCCCCTTGTTTTCTTTCATTTCGAAAATGTGACTAAAAAGTCCTTGGCTTAGGAGAATCATAGTGGTCATGGGTGTGATTTAGCACGTGGATCATAAGATACTTCTTGTTTCTCGTTTCTCATATTCGATTTACATCCAAGCTTGGGGTACATGCTTTGGCCATTTATGCTGACCAAACTGCTTAGAATCCTAAGAATGTGATGATCTCATGAGATTACAACTAGATAGTCTAAAATGTGGTGATCATATGAGATTACAACTAGATATTCCTCATAAGATACTTCTTGTTTCTCTTTCCTCATATTTAGTTTAGATCCAAGATTGGGGTACATGCTTTGGCTCTTTATGCTAACCAAACTGCTTAGAATCCTAAGAATGTGGTGATCTCACGAGATTACAACTAGATAGTCTAGAATGTGGTGATGTCATGAGATTACAACTAGGTATTCCTCGTAAGATACTTCTTGTTTCTCGTTACTCATATTCGGTTTACATCCAAGCTTGGGGTACATGCTTTGGCCCTTTATGCTAACCAAACTGCTTAGAATCCTAAGAATGTGGTGATCTCATGAGATTACAAAAGAAAAAAAAAAGAACAACTTTTTGTGCATTAATCGACTGAATTAAAGTTGATAAAAAAACCAATATTTACTAAAGCTAAACCTAAGTTGATACTCAGGCTCAACATATACTTGCAAAATATTCTTTTATTCCCATGATACACCAAGATTGTTTCTTGATTTCTTCGTTTTCCAAAATATGCTGGGTGAGTGGCGAAAGTAGGGGTGTCGCTAATGTGACTCCTCTTGGAGGAATCATATAGTTACTATTTATTTCTTTGTTCTCTTCAGTTTCTCTAATTGTTCTTGAAGAGTCCATTCATCTGCTTTTAATTATTTAAACATGTAGGATGGAGTTAGGGAATTTATATGGGTGGGCTACTCCAAATGCATTACATGCATAATGCATTGGAATAAGATTTGTTTGAATCTCTAATGTTACATATTATGCAGTCAAATCTCAAATAGGAACCTTTGGATTTCTTAATTGTGGCCGTATGCTTCTTCCTCCACTTTGCATTCCTTCATTTTCTTCATTAGCCTAAGCAGTGGGATCCCATGTTAAATAACCATTATAAACACGACCCCAAGTGATTGCAATTTCCAAATAGTAATTGTCTAAGAAAATCCTATGAAAAAACGTGCAGACGCCTAGGCAATCCCCTTTTCATAAACGGAATCACATAGAATTCACTAAAGAAGGTATGCCATAAGATTATAATGAAATTCCTTTTTTCCTCTTCAATTTATGTACCTTTTCTTTAATTGCCTCTCTATAAAACCTCTATTTTCATAAACAATAGCTTAAAACCACTATATGACTTGCTTTTGTAGCTTAAAATATGGGATTCCCAACAACTCCTAGTTTAAGTTATTCATCTTATATTTCCATTTTGGTAAAGCAAATAAAGAGGGAGGACTCTTGACTCAATCTTACCACAAAAATTCATTGCCATATTTTGTATGTTTTTGACACACCTAAATACATTGTTTCATCATGGAGACTGGTAAAAAAAAATTTGTTTTCTTTTCATAGCTTAAAGACCAGTTTTTCACATGTTAAATAGTCCAAGCTAGATTTCTTTACCATTGCAAGGGGATCTTGGTTGCCCTAGAAGTGCCTATTATGTACTTTTTGAAATGGAGGGATATATAAATACTGGGACCTCTCGGACATGGACCCCCAGAAAGCTTGATGCGTTCTAGGCGTTCTTGCTGAGACAAGCAACAAATTAGATTATCAAAACGAAGATCTGGCTTCAAGTATTAATTTTCCTTTATTTGTTGAAGTTGTATTTTTCAGTTTTTAGTAGTTCTTTGGGTTTTTTTTAGTTATTTGGATTTTCGGTGGATATTTGGTCGAATGAAGGGATGAGATTAAGCTCTATTAGTATCCTATTACAATTATTGAAGCCATTAGGCCCTACTAGGAACTGGGTGAGGGAGTAGAAGCCTGGAGGAATCTGATCCCCTACTCCCTTTTGGAAGAGCATTTCTTTGAGGAAAATAGGGACACATGCCATCCGAACATCTATTTTCTCAACTGAATCGATCAAGAAGTATTTTGGTCATTTAATAAGCTAAGGGTGGAGGAGGTGGTTGGGTCGGTTTTTGTATAAGGAGTGGTCGGAATGTTACATAATTTTTTTGATGGAGAAACAAGATCTTATGAGGTATTTGCTTCTCTGCTCTCCCTCTCTTTTTCTCCTGTTCTTTTTCCTCTGTCATCTATTCTTCCTCTTCTCTTTCTTTTATATCTGCTGCCTCTTATATTACATAAATTGCTGTTTGACTGCACTATCAGCTATTTGTATGGTGGAGATTTTTTTTATAGAACCTTTACTTTCCAGTGTGTTCATTGCGTAAAGTCTTGTTTGATTTTTTTTATTATTGCATATTCCCTTACTGATTGCCGAACCTCAATGATGATGGAGCTAGCATTGAGTCTTGTTCCATTACATGTGTTGGCATCATGGAGATCATCTCGACATCCTCCTTTGTGAGCCTTTTTTTTTTATCATGTTTACATTGAGGAGTTGTAAGTTTGTAATATGATTATTTTTCTTATACTACGATGGAATCAGTATGCAACATCAAAGTATGACTTACTAGATGTAAATTTCAACTTTCTTAGGATTTTTTGGACTATAATTTACTGATTCAGTAATGTTGTAGCACTGTGCTTAATCTTTTATTTTCACGTGTTGTGAATCTTGTGATTTGAGTTCTCCTCCCACATATTTACTTGGAGTTGTAAATTGGAGGGAATGAAATAAACAAAACTTTCTATGTTGGTGCACCTAAGGTTTCTAGATAGGCATTGGTGCTCAATCGGAGGACAATATTGAATTAATTGATGGTTAAAACTTCAATTCAGCAAGCATAAATTCCTACATCAGCTTGTAGTAGTGTTGTCAAGGCTAGGGTTGCAACTCGGGCGGGTTGAATGGTCAACCCAAAATGTTGAATCCGTTGTCCTAAGAAGCACTGACACTGGTACGGGGACACGGGTATGACACGACACAGGTTCGCCGACACGGCAAATCCTAAAAAAGGACACGGGTACGGCAGGGACACGGCAAAATAAATTTATATTTTTTAATTTATATTTTATGTGTGTTTGCAATTCATATATATTTCAATAGCTGAAAAAACCTCATAGAAAACAACTAAAATAAAAATTTAATGCATACTGAATTGCAATCGTTAGTTACATCCAGCCTAAATGGTATGGAAAATAACGGCTGTGTTTCAATTTTGACTTCAACCTATCTGAAACCTCAGAGGATAAGATAAGTTAAAACCAAACCTGAATCGTAACCGTCCGTCACAACCATCCTGACAAGTGAATCGCACTCAGGTCCAAATGGCATGCAAAATAACGATTTTGATTCAGTTTTGTTTTTAACCTATCTGATCATATGAGGTTATAATCTCAGAGGATCAGATAGGTTGAAGCCAAAACTGAATCACAATAGCTTGTAATCTTACCCTATATCGAATAGTCCGTCAATCCGTAGTGTCCGGCGAGTGTCCAGTCGTGTCCGGCTCCTGGAAGCACATAGGACACAGCACATGCGTGTCCGGCGAGTGTCGGTGTCCGACATGGGTACGGGGGGCCTGGGAAAGTGTCCGTGTTTCCTAGGTTGCCCAAGCCCAACCCAATCTAAGGTCGGGTTGAACTTTCTTAGCCCAAGCCCAATCAGTCGGGTTGGCCGGATTGATCGGGTTGTGGACGGGTTTGTCGGTTTCAACATGACAGAGGAGAAATAATCAACATATAATAGTTCCTTTGTGATAATACAATACATAAAGCAATTCTTTGCATTCTTATATAGGTGATGGTCCATCGTTGGATGGATAAATGCCCATCCAACAGTAACCATTAGAAGCCGGGTAAATACCTATCAAAGTTCCACCACAGTGCAATCACAACTTATATTCAATTGGTGATCCAACAAATGGATTCTGATCGGTCCTATTCAATATTATATTATATTAAATTTTATTTACTAAATGGTCGAGTTTCGGGTTGGGTCGGGTTGCCCGAAGCCTCTACCCAAGCCCAACCCATACAAGTAAATTCCCAACCCAAGCCCGCTCAAATTCGGTTTGGGCTCGGGTTGGCCTGCCCAAGTTGCAGCTCTAGTCAAGGTAGCCAGGCTAGGTGAGACGTTATCTAATCAGTAAAAATAAATAATACTATGCAAGTTGATCAAGGAAGCAAAATGCTACCCCAAAGAAATATAATCTACATGTGTGTGCACATGAATTTGCAATGAAATTTAGTCCAAAGAAATTGAATATGACTGGGGAATGGAAGAGATCAATGAATTCTCCATATGGGTGAAATAATATCCAGCTTGCAATATTAATAGAGGTGAGATCAATTTGTGAACGATGGAAGAATGGTGTAAGCAGAAAAGTTGAAGAAAGAAGCTAGATTGATCAAGAGATTGGATTAACTCCAAATCAACGATGCTTGTATGAATAATGACTCTCAGAAATGAAGGATAGAGGAACAATAAGAATTAGAAGAAGCAAGAACAAATCCTCATAAAGAGAATTGGAAGAAGTAGAAGAGTTAGGAGAGTTATCTCTCTTTCTCTCTAAACAAATCCTATTATCGAAGTATAAATGATTTTGGATGTTCGGACCTTAGTAATCTCTGTGTTCTATCTTCCTCCTTTGCTTGGTTAAAGCATATCTGCTGAATTCCTTGCCTTCAAAAGGAAAATTGTTGCAATTAACAGTAAGAACTAAACTTGAAGCATGATACTTGGGAAAAAAACCCTCCCCAAGAAGCATACACAGTTGCACAAGATGAACCATACACCTCAATATCTCGAGATTCCTTCCAACTCCACCCCTTGAAATTCACCACAATGCTCTATAGAAGTGATGGTAAATGTATGATACTCACATCGGTGATTTTCTGCTTCTCTTTTCCAGTGTTATTGGTCATTATCAAATCTAAATTGATGTGTTTGCATGTGCTGAGATAGTGGTGCCGTTTTGCAACCACTTGGTAAGCCTTCATTGCTAGTGTTAATATCAAGGAGTTGTAAAATGATTGCTTTCATATATAGATTGATCGAATAGGTAGGCAACATCTAACTATGACTTACTAGCAATGTTTTAAATTTTGGTTTCGTGTCAGGTTTCAGTTCAAGCCTAAACCGAAATTTTAAAATTTCGACTGAAATTTGAAATTTATAGTTCCAATTCTGAAACCGTAATTTCGACTGAAATTTGTAGTTTCAGTTCCAAAAGCTGAAACCGAAATTGATCAAAATTTGACCAAAATTGACCGAAACGGCCAGCCCCTCTGGTTTCGACCTTCATTTCGTTTCGGTCATGGCCGAAACCAAAATATTTTGCAAAAATTTCGTAATTTCGGTCGAAATTTAAAACCATGCTGACTAGATGCATCGTGCAACTTTTTCAAAGACCAATTGGAATATATGTTACTAGTTCAGGATATGTTCTGGCGCATGTCCGCATTAAATTTTCTCCGATCCTATGTTGGTTGTAGGAGATTTTGTGCTTGCCTTCTATGTATTTGCTTCTATTTTATGGATAGGTGGGAAGGGAATTAGTAGAAAAAAAAATATCCAAATGATTCGAACATTCAATTGTTCAATTTCTACATTCAAATGGTATACTTTGATGTGTCACAATATAGTGAAAGGGAGCTAAAAAATTGTAATTAATGGTAATTTTTTTTCTTTTCAATATACATGTCTTTATATCAGGATAAGTTGCAAGGGAAATAGCTAAAGGTACATTTTTTTTTGGAAAGGATTTAGAGGTAAATTGACAAGTCTCGTAGTCGACCCCATATTGATGGGATTAGACATGGTTGATGATGACACTGATAAGTCACAAAAAACTCACATGTAGGGATTTTGAGAGAGAGAGAGTACCTTTACTTTCTAATATGGCTTCTTCCCCCCTTTTTTTGATCAAATGCAAAATGGCATGGCTTAAACTTTCAGCTGGAAGGTTCTGGTTCTTCTGGAATATTTTGGATTCTTTTAAGGTTTTCAATGCTGATCTGATTTCTGAAGCCAACAATGGATAGTTTCAGGTTAGCTTAAGAAGTTTTGACAAATCATATGTTAGATACCCATACACCTCAAAACCCGGGTTGTAAGAGGAGGTCCACAGGGGGTATATTTAGCGGGTGATGTGTGCCTCCCTTACCGATGTGGGACTATTCGTCAACACTCCCCCTCATGCATAGCACACGTAGCAAGGATCCTTCCACGCGGAGCAGCGTGGCAAGGCACGATCGGTGGGGAACCGACTAACCAGAGGGGTCGGAAAGGGGGCTGCGAGGAGGGGGATCGAGTGAGGGGGCTGCGGGTGAAGGGGATCGGGAAGGAGGTCGATCGGTGAGAGGGGGATCGGGTGGCTGGAGGGGGACTGCGGGGGCTGCCGGTGCGGGTGAGAGGGGGGATATAGGGTGGCTGGAGGGGGCTACCGGTGCTGGTGGGGGGGATCTGGTGGATGCGGGGGCTGCAGGCGAGAGAAATCAGAAAGGGGGTCGGCCGGTGGGGGGAGGAGCGGGTGTCTGGAGGGGGCCGGAGGAGCTGCCGGTGCGTGTGAGAGTGGGATCGGGTGGCTGCGATGGCTGGAGGGGCTGCCGGTGCAGGAGGGGTTGGAGTGGCTACCGGTGTGGGAGGGGTTGCCGGAGGGACTGGAGTGGCTGCCGGAGAAGGGAATCGGGTGCTGGAGGGGCTGCCGGGGTCCGGAGGGGGAATCGGGTGCTGGAGGAGGCTAGAGGGGCTGCCGGAGGGGGTAATCGATTGCGGGAGGGGGTTGTTGTGGTCAGAGGGAGGGGTTGCGATGGAGGGGGAATGCCGGGTAAGGGGTGGGTGGTGTTCTGGAGGTGGCCCGAGGGTGCTGCGGGGGCCGGAGGTGGCTGCCGGAGGGAGGGGCTGCGGTGGCCGGAGGGGGAGCCGGGGGGTGCTGTGGATCCAGAAGAGGAGACGTCATCGTTGGAGCCGGAGGGAGATCGTCGTCGTCACCGTCAGAGCCGGAGAACCCTAGAGCTCTGATACCATGTTAGATACCCTCACACCTCAAAACCCGGGTTGTAAGGGGAGGTCCACAGGGGGTAATATTAAGCGGGTGATGGGTGCCTCCCTTACCGATGTGGGATTATTTGTCAACATCGTAAATTATTTAGAAGTTTTTTGTGGAACTTATGATAAGTTTTGCAAGAAATGTTGTTTCACATGGATTCTACTTGTTTTGGGTGTAAACTTCCTGGAAGTCTGGCTATTATCTTGTGATTCGTGGGACAAATCCCACTTAGCCCCAGTGGCGAGTCTACACATGTGGACGTCGACAAATGTGTCCTCATGTGTGGACTCCGACACGTGTCCTCTGTTATCAAAACCTTCATTTTTTTATAAGTCACGATTAAAACATGGCTTATTCAGTATACATTCGCTATGCGACTCTCTCTCTCTCTCTCTCTCGATTTTTTTTTTAAAATCATGATTTTATGTAAATATCATGTTTTCTTTATTTCTTTATCTGTCAATATTTTAACAATTTAGTTGCAAAAAATAAGTCAATTGGTGCATTTGGTTGATACAGCAGTAAATACATGCATGTTTTAGAGGGGTATGGTTTTTTAGTGTTTGCATGCACATTCCTGCACAAACTATTGTGGTTCTGTTTTCTGCACTTGCTGCCACTTTTGTTCCTTATGAGCATCATTTTTTCTGTTGCAGTTCAAGCCTGAGCAGATTAATGACATTATGAACGACTTCTCTGAACCTGGAACTCTAGCACCAACTGGCTTATTCCTTGGTGATAACAAGTATATGGTTATCCAGGGCGAGCCAGGGGCCGTTATTCGGGGGAAGAAGGTGACGACTCAGGACTCCATGTGCTATTTATAGACTCAGTGATTTTCGTACTCTTCAGTGTGTGCATATAAAATATGACATTCGTGTGGATTACCCATAAGTACATGGTTATCTGGGGCGAGCTAGTATTTGCTCGATATTATTTTCGTCATAGCTCAGAATGTTTGTGAAATATATTTTGGAGACCTAAGATATCCGATGCATGATTTGCTTGTCATTGGTGAAGTTGGACAATCACTTCTGTAATTTTGTTTTTCAGATCCAAAAAATGATTTCATGAAATAACATGAAAATTAAGAACTACAAAATGTCTTAAAGATTCCTAACTTTTTGTAGTTTTGGTCAATGCTGAGAAACCAAAAGGTAGTTATAGATTTGAAACCCATGTAATGAGGATTCGTATACCTAACAAAAAGAGCCCTCAAGCCTTTGGCTTGCTTTAACCAGCTTTTCTACAAGTAGATCATGCACAAAAGATGAAGAAACCTTAAATGAGATAAGCATTTATTAAAATTTTGACAAAATCATGGAAACATGAAGAAAACAGGGTACAGTATGTTGTATAAATCTGTGGTGAGAAACTTGTGATGCTAATAAATTTTAGCAATGTCCACCATGTACCCCTTCCCCCTCTTATAAGAGTAGCTTTTCCGATCAGTGTTCTTGTAAGCCAATCTTTAAGAGCACACGAAAGGCAGGAGATAAGATTTTATATTTTGCATTTATTTGTTGACCAGAATAAGATTCTAGAACCCAATAAAAGCTTAGGGTATGTTGAACATACCAATCGGTAGTAAAGGTGCATGAAGTACTTGTAGAAAATCTACAGTGGGTAACCAAGAGAATGGGATCAACAATGTCACTTGATTAGCTTTGAAATTGGGCGGAGCAACATATACATGCAAAAATATAAACATTAGATGTCACATGATGTGAAAACGAAAAACAATGATTATGCTTGCTCTAGATGAGTACTTAAGGTGTTCGATGGGAATCAAACCCGAAAAGCAGATCATGAGGATCACAGCTACCCATGCCCTAAGTTTAATGTTGCTTCAGTCCAATCCATGTGAGCAATCTGATCGTATAATCGGAAATTAGATTTTTAGATAAAAGAAGCCTTAAATCTGAAATAAATGTAGATTATAGGGAAGACCGAAGATGCTCGAGTCCAAGATCTATGGGTTGAATCCTCGAGTCCGAAATTTTGCATAAGAACGGAAAGAAAATGCATATAAGTTGAAAACGGGTTATCCTTTTTACTGATTTCTATGATGAACATAGACGCATCTCCTACTCCTTTACTCATTTTTAACTTATTTTCCCTATCAAATAATTGGTTTATGTCTTTGATGTCGTGGGGCCCATCTCTTAAGCAAGGCCCTAGTGTAGAGTACGGTTAAGACATTTAAATGTGCAATCTGCCGTAATCTAGAGTCCCTGAAAATGTCGCAATGGGTTCTTGTGTGAAAAATGTCAACACTCATTTCCCTTAGTTAAATGTCACTAAGCGTATTTACAATCCTAAGTGGGATGTACTATAACTTAGGATGGTGGTGGTTATATACAAAAGAAGCCTCTATAATCGTACTGGTAGTACGACCATGGACTGGTAGTACGGCCATGAGGGATTAATTAATGTTTTTGTTGTAGTTACATTTGGATTGTTGGTTTGTTTACAGGGATCCGGGGGTGTGACCATCAAGAAAACCAGCTTGGCCTTGATCATCGGCGTATACGATGAGCCGATGACTCCTGGTCAGTGCAACATGGTCGTTGAGAGGCTTGGCGATTATCTCTACGATCAGGGATTTTAGGGTTTTGGTATGTGGTCTTCTGCAAACTCTTTTTTGCTCTCTTTTTTTTCTCTGCGTCTGTAATCTATTGTCAGGGTGATTGTGACTACAACTGCTGCTGCTGTGTTTGAACTCCTGAAGAAATATTGTGGGGGTATTTACTGGAAAATTTGGTAGCCAGCCCTGTGTTGGTATGGCCTCTTTTCTTATCAGACTTTTGGTGTATATTTTCCTCTTGATGTGGGGAGTTTAAAGAGTTGCCTGGAGATTTGGAATTTGTGTAGCTGCTATTAATCAGTTTATCTGAGTGGTGGTTGTATGCTGTGCTTGTAGACTACTGTTGATGCTCAGTTGTTGGACTAGTCATTCTTTGCACAAGCGGCATTTTGCCTGGAAATCAAAATGCAGGACCTACTTGATGTTTACTGTGGGGTACTGTGTAATCCTTGATGCATTTGCTCCATATAGACATTAGGGTTAGCTGAGTTGTATCGTGCGCCCTAAGTCGAACCATCGTGCGCATTGCACATGGGGATCAAGCTCCCCAGTGAGCTTGTGGGGTTCAAGGAGCAGCGTCACCTAGAGGGGGTTCTAAGGCAATGTTTCCGAAATCTATTCAGGATTTAGGTTTTACACTTGTATGATTTTATCAATTGTGCATGCATCAGATTTCGATTTGAACTTTTTTTAAGTTTCGTGCATATTGATATTTAGAGTTAATAGGTGTAGGTGGACTATCATCTCTTGGTTGTTCACATTGAAAAAATCTCCAGTGCAAAAACTGTCATAAGGCTTCCTGAGCGGGTGTTTGGGCTAAGTCCTAAGGCCATCCGAACAATTATTCAATGTCTTGGTGAACGTCCAAACGACTGTTCAGATGCCTTAATGTCAGCTTGAATGATCTTTTGTTCATCCGAACAACTTTGGCTAGCTTCCACAGGGTGTCTGAACAGTTGTTTGGACCGTCAAGACCGGGTTGCAGGCTTCCTGAGTAGGACGGCTGTTCGGACGGTCTCGGTTAACTCGTCCGAATAGTTGTTCAAACGGTGTCGGGTTAGGCCACAACAAATTTTTATAAGCATGTTGTTTCCTCTTTAAGCTCAGATTTTTTTGGTAAATTCTAGGGGAAGATTTTTTGCAGCCACCAAAGGAAGAGGAGAAATCTCATATTGGTTGTGTTCTTCTAGAGGGAAACCTAGAGCTCTATTGATTCTCTCTTTGATTTCTTTGCTGATTCATCTAGGGCTTTTCTATTCCAATCATTGATTTTCATCTATAGGAAACCCTAGGAGTCCTCACCTATCATCATCTTCAATATTGGAGGGTGTTCAGTTGCTTGAAGGGGGGAGTCTCTTTCAAGGGGGAGATTCAACCGTCGAGCTCGTGATATCTGATCTGTGTGTCAGATGGGATAGAGGCCATGCAACCAAAGCCATCTTCTTGGAGTGGAGGCAGGGGCGACTCAAGGCGTTGGGGTCGTGGGCACGTGTGAGAAGAAGAAACCGTTGTCGGTGGACTGGAGCATCTAGTTGTTAGCGGGGATCGGGTAATGTGCCCGTGGACACGCTAGGTGACGTGAGAGAACACAATTGTTGGGTTGGGGTGAGTTGAGGCTTGTAATCTTTTACCTCACGTAGTGCATAATCGTAGGAAGTGCTACAACTAGAGTAGGAAATCATCATAAACACCTAAAAATCTCTCGTGTCAATTCAGAATGTTTATTTGATTATTTAGTACACATGAATTTTTTTTTGGATTATGTGCTATGAACTTGTAAATGCATGAAAAAATAAAATTCATCGAAGTAGTTCATTTTTAATCAGGTATATTTAGTCGTTCCACCTATTCACCCCCCTCACGCTTCGGGATTTTCGCCATAAAGGTTTCTTATATCTTGGAAGTGGGTTTGTAATTATCCCATCAACAAATTCTATATCCGAGTGGGAGCAAAGTACCATTTTAAATGTAGTTTTTTGCTTGGACCTATGCATGGTGGGGTTGATATACCATTTTAAAGGGGTCATAAGTATCATGCACAAGGGCTACTATTTTCAAAAAATTTAGAAAGAAATTAACATTACAAATTCGTGTGTTCCATCTGCCCAGCATGGTTACAGGTTTGCCAAATGTTCTTAAGCTGAGGGGAAAAAAATTGATTCCTCCACTCAATGTCAAGGGGATGATGGACTTCACATCCTTTTGATCTTCAATTAAAACCCAAGCTTGGGTAAAGTGGCCATTGAACCAAGAGCTCCTCGGCGCACATGTCTGTCAAAGAGAAAAAATAGACGCGACATTAGGGTTAACAAATCCATCGCTTGAAAGTTGTTTGGAATCTTCAAGCTATCGGTCGGAGAAAGGCGCAATTGATTTACTTACGTAAGCAGTAAGTTGCTTCTATAGTAAGTGCCAGCTGGCTGAGTTGGTAAAGTCTCAAGGGATTGGTACCTAAGATATGGGATTGATTTCCGCTTGGATTGAATTAATAACTGGTAGGGGGCTACTTTAACCCTCCCTAAGATGAGGGATTCTCAAAAAAAAAAAAAAAATGCTCCTATATTGAAGGGCATTAACTGCTACTATCTTGTTGAATCCTTCTTCTGGTGTCTTCGGTCTATAGTTAAGATAAAAATCAAAGGGTAAATTACACTTTGCCCCCTCTGAAGTTTAGCCCAAAAACGCTTAATCCCCATGTAGTTTCTTTTGTTCCAATTCACCCCCTAAAGTTTAAAATGTTAGCAAAATACCCCTTTTGTCAACTACTTAATTTCTCTCATTTGGAAATTTTTATCTGACTGGAAGGGGCAAAGTGTAGTTTTGTAACTACATGGGGGTTAAGTGTTTTGAGCTAAACTTCAGGGGGGGTAAAGTGTAATTTATCAAAAATAAAATAATCATTCGAAAATTTTAAGAGTTCAAGGAAAAATGAAGTGGAAATTTGACATAAGTCCTTTTTGAGATATGACTTTTAGTTGTAGGCCATGTTAATTTAAAAATATAACTCAAGTCCCTCTCGACGAATATATACTCTTTTTGAATATAAATATATACTCTTTCTAAAACGAATATATACTTTTTCAGAAGATGAATATATACTCTTTCTGAAGATGAATGTATACTGGTAGGGACCTAAGCTAATATAGCAAACTATGGTGTCATGCGGCTAATATTGCAAAACAGTTAAGGATCTATATCTAATTTGTCAAAAATGAATGACTGCTTAGAGATCCTCCAATTTTGTGATAGGATCAACATGGTATTCCTAAATTGGGTTTTGGACTGGCACCTAATGCGAACTCCATGGCCATGAGAGCCCTTGGATGCCACAGGCCGACAGGAGGGTGAACCTTACCCTCCAATGTGAACCCTTGGATGCGTTGCGCATGAGTGAGATACATGTGTTTTGATGCTGCCTAAAGTGTATCCAACGGTTCACATTGGTGGGTAATGTTCTTATGTTCACCCTCCTATCTGGAGGGTAAACAAACTTGCCCTCGTTCAACCGTGATGCTATTTAGGTTTTTCATCCGGATCAGGCCATCGTGTTGTGGCAACTGATCACAGTCGACCATTACACTCAATCTCGACAGACGAATAGCACTCAGCCTGATTGACAGGCAAAGAGATGGCCGCTATCAGACGCCCACGTCATGGTGGCCTGATCCGGATGGAAAACTCCATGGCTGAATAGCATTACTCACTATTCGTGGGTGGCTTGAGAACAATTCGAAACCTAGTACGAATATTTTTTTTCAAAACCCGGTTTGCATGCCTTGATAATTGGAACACGGTGGTGATGAACCCACAGGTACCACATACTAAGGAGACTCCCACTACGGTGTCCCCTCCGTTGGTGCCACAATGAGTCGCCGTCGTGGCTCGGGCTGCATCGGCCTCCGAGTCACAGATGATTTGGTCCCTGTCTTGTTTCCCAGTTGGGTTCCGAGTCCACGGCCCGGTCTTCTGTCCTTTTCCCCCCCCAAGGCTCGTCCGGTCCGAGTCCTTAGTCAAATTTTAGTTGAAAGTTTGTATGGGATTCGCTGCATCCTCGTTGAAACGATCGAAATGCAGTCACAAAAAGTTTCATATCGAGAATCCAGCCAAAGCCGCAGAAGGAACTGTTCTTCGTCTACGTGTGTAACATTTGAATTTGGCATCTCCTGCGCTCGAGATTCCATCGACCAACAACACTTTACTGTTATGTGAGCCGTGGTCCGCCGATCGAAAGCTGGAATCGAGATTCAGAATCACTCCTTATATATGAATAAGGCTTGATTTGAAGGAGCAATACCAAATATCTTGCTTTAACAAGAGTTTTGGTATTTTATCTCTCGGAGTTTTTCCTTTCGTTATTTTTCTTATGTCAGGCGTGACATTAATGCATGTCTGGCTAAGTTTGCTCTCCAGAAGAGCTCTTCTTTTTCTTCGTCTTCTATCATTTAGTTGTATCTCCACTTTGGTAGTTAAAGAACAGGAGATATAATTGTTCTAATTTTTTTTTTTTTATTTTGACTGAGGCGCCATAAATTGAACCCCATAGTTCCTACCAAAAAAAAAAACAAATAAGAGTTTTGGTATTGCTCCCTAGTTTGACTCACTTGTGTGTTTTGCAACACAATACCTATAACACAATACCACTTATAGGTAGTATAATATAAATCTTAGATTTTAAATTTATATATTATAAGTGTAATATATTGTATAATTGAATGATTTTTTTAGGGGTAATGGGGTTGAAGTCCTTGGAGCATATGCTCTTTTGGTAAAAGGCAAAGAACAATTGCCCCCCCCCCCCCCCCCCCCCCCAAATGAACGTTTTACAGCAAGTCCGATAACCATCGTTGACTTTTCAACCCATTCAAATAACTAAAATGTCCTTTTATTATCCATCCAATCGGACCAATTCAGTAAGAGCAACAATTCGTTTGTTGGCTAAATGATTTCACTGTAGTGACTTCAATAAAATCAATGTAACAAGAGTAACAGTTCGGTTTGGTAAGAGTAACAATTGACCGAATTGATACTCTTGCTGCAGTGAAATAACTGTAGTAGCAACAGTGAAATCACTATAATAGTTGCAGTGAAATCACTATAGCAAGAATATCATTCGGTTTGATAATAGTAACAATTAACATATACTACAGTGGACATGTCAACCAACTGAATTATTACTTTTTTACCAAAAAATTTGCTACTCTTTTGCTAGACGAACTGTTAGTATTGTTGGTTGGGTAATGAAAGGGTATTTTGCTTTTTGAAGGGGTTGAAAAATTCAACAATGGCTGTTGTGGGACTTGATGTAAAACATACATTTTAGGAAGGACCGGGTGTACAACTTAAAACTTGCATGACCGTTAGCTCAAAACGATTTCCTTAAAAGGACTTATGTTTTAGTTCCCCCCCCTCCCCCCCCCCTTCTTTTTTTATCCTCTTTTTTTATCTATTGAAAAATGGGTCTTTTTATCGGATACCTACATCCTCAAGCTCTAGATTTTAACTTACTTACAATAGCATCCCTATTGACTTCAACTTTACTAATAAGTAAATCTGCTCGGTTCAAGCCTAGATTATGACTAGCATTTTGATACCACAGAATAAACCAAGTTCCAGTACCACAAGTGTTTCCTGATAGCAACGCCCGTGAATCTGATAAATTATCTTCCGTACTTTGAAAAATGACATACATACATGTTGAGCTAAAACTTTTACTTCTTAATTCGAATGCGAGTTCTTTTTCTATTTGTTAAGGTTATCCCCCACTAGTGATTGCTGCTCTGCAGAAGATGTGAACGATCTATACGAGAGAGCTTCAAAACAAGAAACCCCATGCCTTAGGAAAATGCGAGGTGGTAGATGATGAGGGGGGAGGGTGGGGAAAGATTTGATGACTAAGATACAGGTCGCAGATGAGACATGAAAGTCGAGACAAAAGGTTTGTGATAAGGGACATCGGATTTCTCTTTCATGGTTGACCTGGGTTTGGTTCATAACCAGCTCGATTGACAGACTATGAGTGAAATTGTAGAGATGAAGAATTTGTTAAGCCTCTTATTTTAAGCATGATGGGTAGTCTATAGGGGTGCATAGAAAATCGGTGGAACCGGTGAACCGTTCTGAATCGTACGGTTCGGTTCGGTTCCTACCTGGATCGGTTCGGTTTTGATTCCCAAAGTGCAGAACCGTATTGGACTCGTTCGGCTTCCGGTTCTGGGTGTTGGTTATCTGAACTGAACCGAACTAGTACGTTCATGTATATGTATAATGCATTCACGGGCCGGGTAATTCGAGTGATGCGGGTCGAGTCATTATGCAACGAGCCCTACTGATCTTTACAACAATATCATGTATCTAGCTTCAGAATTACTTGTTGCTTCATTGGTTTTAAAGTATTTTCATATTTCTATATGGCCCAATGATGGACCTATTCTGACTTCTAGGGATGCACAGAAAGCTAGTGGAACCGGAGAACCAAACCGAACCGAACCGGGTTTATATGGTTCGGTCTGGTCCTGTTCCATGCTCCCAATGGTCTGGTTCCGGTTCCAAATATTTGAGAACCGTTAGAATCGGTTCAGCTCCTGGTTCATCCCGAAACCGGTCCAAACCGAACCGTGTGCACCCCTAGTAGTCTATCCGTTCACTTAGTTCAACTCTTCTTATGTTCAATGGACTAGCAGAACATTTTTGCTACCCGCCGGGTATGCTGCACTTGCTTATGGCCCAATCAACATGTGCCATGTAGATAAATAAAAAAAATTAACACGGTAGCAAGTGTAGCATACATCCGGTAGCAAGTGTTACCCCTGTCATTATCTTTTAGTGGCCTACATGGCACAACCAGATTGGGTTGTAAGCAAGTTGTCGGACTGGCAATATCATCCAACTAAGGAAACAAGCAATTTTATTTGAGCATACTAGGAGACATACTCATGGGCATAATGTGGAATGATCGGGCATTGACCAACGCTCAGTGCATCAACATTTGTATCGAGTGCTAGCCGATGGACTCCTACTCCCCTCGAGTTAGTAATTTCTTCGAGTCTTACGAGTCATGCCTCGGATGCACGGTAGTTGTTTCAACGACGAAGATAATACTCTTTATTTTTAATCGGATTCTATTGCATTCATACAAAGACCAATCTAACACAATTGAAACCGGGAAGTCATGCATCAGAAGTTTGATTGATAAGACACATGAAAGTATTGACTTGTGTAGAGCTGATGTCTACCCAACGTTTTACTATCCGGACTGGTAGGCGAATCGAATAGGTGTTTGGTTCGATCCAAATTGGTTCAAATAGTTGGTTCGACTGTTTGAACTGCATAAAAAATCTATATTTTAAATAAATATATAGGGTGCGTTTGACATTGATTTTGAAGGCCTAGTTTTGAGTCAAAACTAGTTATGTTTCCAAAACTGATTTTAGTATAAGATTTTAGTGCGTTTGGGATTCGATTAGAAAATTGATTTTTCAAAACCAAAACCAGAAAATCACAAAAATCTAAAAGCAGAAATTTTCTGCTTTTGGGTTCTTCTTTTGGATTCTTGAGACAAGGAGACAAAACAATAATTAAGAAAAACTATTATGAATTACGTATATGTCGTAGAGAGAAACTATTGTAAAGAGAGAAAATTTAAATATGAAAGAATATATACAGACCATATTATAAAGAGAGAAAATTATTATAGAGAAAATATATTATAGATATAACAATATTATAGAGAAGATTATAAAGAGAAGAATATAGGTAGACAGAGTATTAAATAAATAAAGATATACTGAGAGAAAATATTGTAGAGAAGGAAAATGTTATAGAAAAAATATTATAGAAAAAAAATATTTTAGAGAGAGAAATTGATGTAGAGAGAGAAAATATTATAGAAAAAACATTTTAGAAAGAGAAAGTATTATAAAAAGAGAATATTTTAGAGAGAGAAAATATTATATAGAGTACAGTTTAGATAAAAATTATTATAAAGAGAAAAAAAACATAAAGAGGAGAAAAAATATTAATTATAAAGAGAGAATATATAATAAAGAGAGAATGTTATAGATATAGAATATTTTAGAGAGAAAAAATATTGTAAAAAGATAATATTTTAGAGAGAAATGTTGTAGAGAGAAAACATTATAGAAATATGATATTTTAGAGAAAAAATATTATAAAAAGAGAATATTTTAGAGAGAAAATATAGAGAGAATATTTTAGAAAGAAAAAATATTTTAGAGAGAGAAATAAATATAGAGTAAAAAAATATTGTATAAAAAGAATATTTTAGAGAGAGAAAATATTATAGAAAGAGAATATTTTAGAGAGAATATATTATAGAGTATAGTTTAGACATAAAATATTATAGAGAGAGAAAATAACATAAAGATGAGAAAAATATTAATTATAGAGAGAACATATCATAGAGAGAAAAAATGTTCAAAAGAGAATATTATAGAAAAAATATTTTAAAGAAAAAGTATTGTAAAAAGAGAATATTTTAGATCGAGAAATGTTAGAGAGAGGAAATATTGTAAAAATATGATATTTTAAAGAGAGAAAATATTGTAGAAAAAATATTTTAGAGAAAGAAAATGTTGTAGAAAGATAATATTATAGAAATAGAAAATATTGTAGTGAGAGAAAATACTATAGAGAGGAAAAAATATTATTGAGAGAATGTTATAGAGAAATATATTATAGAAAGATATTGAAGATGTTGTAGATAGAAAAAATATTGTAGAAAGAGAATATTTTAGAAAAAGAAAATATTGTAGAGAGAAAATAATGTAGAAAAAGAATATTTTAGAAAGAGAAAATGTTATAGAGAGAAATAAATATTATAAAAAGAGAATGTTTTAGAGAGAAAATATTGTAAAGAGAAAATATTTTAAAAAGAGCAAATGTTTAAGAGAGAAACTGAAGTAGAGAAAATATTATATAAAAAATATATCATAGAGAGAGAAAATATCATAGAGAGGAGAAATAATATTATAGACACAAAATATTAGAGAAAATATTGTAGAGAGAAAAAATACGTTAGAATGAGAGCATTTTAGAGAGAAAATATTATAGAGAGAAGAGAAAAAATTATACAAAGAAAATAACATAACTATAATGTTGGGGAGAAGACATTATAGAAAGAGAAAATATCGTAGAGAGAAAATATTGGAGAGATAAAATTTTAGAAAAATTAAATGTTGTAGAGAGAATTGATATTTTAAGAGAAGAAGAAAATATCATAAATAAAAAATATTATAACTAGAAAATATTGTAGATAAAAAATATTATAAAGAGAAAGTGCTCTAAAGAAAAATATTATATAGAGAGAATATTGGCAAAACGAGTATTACACAAACAATGTTTTAGAATAAAAAATTATTGGAGAGAAAAAATGATATAGAGAGAATATCATAGAGAGAAAATGATATATATAGAAAAAGAATGTGATAGATAGAGTATGTTATATAGATAATGTTTTACAAATAGAATATTTAAAAATAGAGGATATAACTGCAAAACTTGTTTTAGGCTCAAAATTGATTTTATTGTCAAATGCTTAAATATTGATAATTCTAGAATTGGTTCTCGATAAGCTAAAACTGGTTTTTCACAAAAATAATTATTGATATTCCAAAATCAAAACCTAAAATTTCAAAACCAATGGCAAGTGCACCCTTACTAAATACTTGGATGAAATTTATGATTTTGATTAACAAGTCATGTTAAGGGTTTCTTATTTTTTGGTATGAAAATTACACTAACTAGTCAGTATGTCAATTCAAACAAGCACGAATAATAACCCATACTACGGTCCATATGAATCTTGTCCATCACCTTCTGAGAAAAATTCGATCACCATAGGGAACAACCACAAGTGACCAAGTAGAATTAGCTAACCAATTTACAACAAAGTAATTTACAATTTGCCCCCCTAAGGTTTGCGGTAGTTTTTGCTGTGGCCCGGAACAAGGGAGCTTCAGTCCGCTCCCAGGTTAGCAGGAGGCGAGGGTCTATCGGGTGGCGGTTGAGGTTCGCTGCCCCGTTGGATCTGGATGGTCAGCGTGAGCTTCAGGACCTGCTTTTGATTCTTCAGGCGGCTTCGTTCCGGCCAGTCAGGGATGAGGTTCGTTGGAGTGGTACTTCCTCAGGAGTATTCTCAGTTAGATCCTTCTACGATCATCTACTGCCTCGGGTGCAGCGGCATGGGCCGTCTAAGGCTATATGGAAGTCGAAGGCTCCCTCGAAGGTCCAAATTTTCTCCTTGTTGGCTTCGAGGAATAAGATTCTGACGAAGTCCAACCTGATGAGGCGCCATCACCCCCAGGCAACGGATGCTTTGTGCACTTTCTGCGCCTCGGAGGAGGAGTCGTCCTCACATCTTCTGCTCGGGTGCCCTTTTGCAAGAGTCCTATGGGATTACTTCGAGAGCAAGGCAGGGCTTTATTCGCATCCCAGGACCCTTAGAGGGCTATGGACTTCTTGGAGGAGGAGGAGAATTCCGGTGGAGATTCGGAAGCCATGGGACGTCTTGGTCATGGCAATCCTGTGGGTTATCTGGCTTGAGCGGAACAACAGAATTTTCAATGGTAAGTCGGCAGGGCAGGATAAGTTGCGGCTTTCGGTGATCTCCTTTTTCCGCGCTTGGATTGTGCCATGGAGAGATAAACTAGGGGCGGAGGCTACCAGTTTTTGTAACAACCTGTTATCTTAGCTTTTAATGATTTCTGGTTGGGGTCCGCCAAACCCTCCCTCCTTTAGGAGGGGTTCTCAAAAAAAAAAAAAAAAGGTTTGCGGTAGTTATAATTGTGCCCCTAATGATTCTTTTGTAACACTTAGATCATCTCCAATGGCCTCCCTTAGCATTCGCCCAGCTAAGGGAGCCATTTTTGCCAAGTAAGCCAAATAAGAGAGGAAAATTTTGTTCCACTCCAACAGCCTCCCTCCCTACTTCATACAGAAAAAAATAGATGGTCTTGATTTTATAAAACCAACAGCTCCGATTGATTATGCAAATATCACATAGGTGATATTGACATGCAGTCACTTGCCATTTAAATGGATGATCTTGATTTTCTAAACAACGGCTTCGGTTCATTCGGCAACATCACATGGGTGATGGTGACATGCGAGACCCAGCCAAGCGAGTGGTGGATGCCTCGGTCAAGTGGGCAAGTAAAAATTTATTCGTTTAGCTTCGCTGACTTAAACGAGGGGTTAAGCGAGGCCATTGGAGGTGATTTCTATTATGTCACTCGTTCAAATAGATGAAAGGAGCCATCTAAGGGAGGCTTTTGGAGATGCTCTTACATCTTTGTTGACACAATCACCTCCTCGCGAGGGACTCATGAGGGGGGGTGAAAGTGTTGTGATTTTCAAAGTTCATGAGTGTTTAAGTGTTACAAAAAAAAACTACAAAGGCATAATCGTAACTGCCCCTAGTTTTCAACTAGGGTCCAAACCGCACGATAGGGGTGGCAATGGGTCAGGTTCGTGTCATGTCTAATGTTGTGTCGTGTCCAAAACCCCTAGATCCGGACCCGACCCGTTTAACTAATCGTGTCTAGATCCTAAACCCGTACACGATCTGCGAATAAACGGGTAGACCCGATAAGACCCGTTTACCACCCGGGCCTATTCAGTTGACCCGATCCGACCCAATCTGACTCGACCCGACCTGACCCGCAAGACTCGCTGGTATTATATATTATAGTATCAGATTGCGGGTAGACCCGACCCGACCTGACACGACCCGTTGAATACTAAACGGGTCTTCCCGGATCTACCGTGTCCAGACCTTAAACCTGGACCCGACCAGTTTATTAAACGGGTCTATCGTGTCGACCCGTTTATGACCCGAACCCGTTTAGCCCTGACCAGACCTGCTAACTTCGTGTCGGGTCCGAAATTGCCAGCCCTACCGCACAAGGACACAATCGTAACTAGCCCAAACTTTAAGGGTTCAAAACCGTAGTAAATGGCCACTTTTCAATGGAATTTTACAAATGTACCGGTTTTTACAAAGACCAAACCGGAACATGTACCGGTCCCGTCGAACAGTCGCTCCGGTTTTCTAAACGCGGGCAGTTCAGGGCGATGGCCCCACGTCCGTATTATGTACGCGAGTATGTCCCCCACGGCCGATGCGACCCCACGTCCGCTTTTAAAGTAGGCGACGTCATGGTTTTGACCGTGCACGGCTACTGCGAGATGTACGTACACCCGTTTTTAAAAAGAGGCTACGTCAGCGGGCCATTTTGTCATAAGTACCCCTCCTTATCCAGATGCATCGCAGTTCAAATTCTGCAAATAGCGAGAAATCCGGGGGCATCTCGATATCCACTCCACTGTGGGGCAAAAAGATACACGTGTATGGCACATGATCATAAATCATAAAAAGTTTCCGGGTCCGATGCCCGAAAAAGGGACACCTTTTCTCCTCCCTCATAAATACTCCGCATCTTGCTATTGGTGGATGGTGAAACGTTCACAACCAAACCCCCCGCCCTCTCGGCCACTCCTCTAGATTTTTAGAAAATTTCGATTTCCCCTTTGAAATATCGTCACTGGGCTCTGTTTCGTCGAAGCAGGGGATTTTTTCCTAATTTTCTCAGAGTCAAAACGGCTCCTTCTGTGATTTCTTACTTTTTTCACCAAACCCCACTGGTTTCATTGCAGAGCAGACCTCAGCTGGATCAGAGGAAAGAAAGGGGGGAGTCAATGCGAAGAGATTTAAGAGAGCCCACCTCTCCGATTCTCGGATGACGACTCTCTGAGATCTTGCCAGCTCTATCTTTCATCCTCTGCTGCAGTAATCAGAGAAACATCAGAGCCACAGGGGAGAAGTCGAGAGAGAGAGAGAGAGAGAGAGAGAGAGAGAGAGAGAGAGAGAGAGAGAGAGAGAGAGAGAGAGAGAGAGAGAATCTCTACGTATCAAAAAGTACAGGGTATTCTCACGAGATTGCCATGTACTGTAAAGAGAAGTCGACGGAGAGGCGTGTTTGATTCTACCGGGTCGAGCTCCCCATTGCAGAAAATCCGAGCTTTTGAGGTGGGTTTCCTTTCTCGTTGCGCATTCATCCTTTACTGGGGGCTGGCTGGGGCTGTTTGCACGAATCTTTGAACTCATCAGGGCGCCTGAACCGCACCCATTTTTTTTTTCCTTACCCCCCTCTGTTTTTACCTTATTTTAGGAGAAACGGCGGGAATATTTGGAAGCATGCGCTGTTCCTCTGCTGCGCCTTTGTTTTACCTGCTCTAATAAATCGCCGTAGAAACCCACAAGGCCTGCCTTCTCCTTCGTCACTCCACAGTTTGAATTTTGGAGGTCGGGTGAGTGGTTCCCCTGCCTACCCATCTCTGATCCCGCTCTGTCGCCTTTGTTTAATGGGATTCCGCCTTCTGGTTTCGCCTGCGCTTCCCCATTTGTTTAGTGGGTTGGGAGCGGCGAAGGGATTTGTTATCCTCGTTCCTTTGCGGGACATCCTTTGTCCTGTAATGCAGCTCTTCACGAGGGCTTGACAGGGTTTTTTTTTTGGTTTTTGGTTCAAAAAGGTCTCTCCTTTCCGAAGGAATTTCCCAATGGGACGCCTCTCCTTTCTTATCTCGCAGCCTGGAAAGTGATCCCCTGCTCTTTCAATTTTCCCCTTGTTTTACTGACCTTTCTGTGCCTCTATTATAGGCCCTCCCAGTCATTCTCCCATCGTTTGCTCTGCCACCGTCCACCTCTGCCGGGTTCTTCAGATTCCGGCAGCCGGGTAATGGGTCGGGCGGCGAGGTGGCTAAGGGGCCTGCTGGGCTGGAAGAAGGAGAGCAAGGAGCAGAGGGACAGCGGCGAGGAGAGGCGGGAGAAGAAGCGGTGGAGCTTCTGCACGTCGGGGAGGAACCACGGCGAGGAGGCGGGGCAGATACGACCAAGTCCAACCACCCCGGAGGAGGCAGCGTGGCTGAGTTCGGTGTACGCCGTGAGCGAGAAGGAGCAGAGCAGGCACGCCATCGCGGTGGCGGCTGCCACGGCCGCTGCTGCCGACGCGGCGGTTGCGGCGGCCCAGGCTGCGGTCGCGGTCGTGCGGCTCACGAGCCAGGGGAGGGGCGCCATGTTCGGAGTTCACGAGCGGCTGGCGGCCGTGAAGATCCAGACGGCGTTCAGGGGCTACTTGGTAATGAGAACATGAGATTCTTCTCTCTTTCCCCCCAATGTGAGACTATTTGGGTTGCGCGCTGTACATTCTCTGTTCTTCCTTTTTCTTCGCAATGTCTAGCCCCTGTAGCTTCAGGAGGTGTACTCTGTTTCTATCTATTTTCAGCCAAGCCCCTTCATATCTCCCCTCTGCTCTTCTCATTTACATGAGCATCCACTGTAGAAATTTTTGATTTTACTCCCATTTGTTTGAAATTATTTCTCTGTGGTCCTTCTTGATCTATGAATCTTTAATGTCTGCCATTTATTTTAATTCATCTCCCATTGTTTTTCATTGTTTATCTACTCTGCACTCTGCAGGCTAAGAAAGCTCTCCGGGCTCTGAAAGCACTGGTCAAGTTGCAGGCCCTAGTTCGGGGCTATCTCGTGCGAAAGCAAGCAGCCGCAACCCTTCACAGCATGCAGGCTCTCATCAGAGCTCAGGCCACCGTCCGGGCACAGAGATCTCAGGCTCATCTCTCAAATGGCCGGAGGCTCCATCCGGAAATTCGACCCCGGAGATCACTTGTATGGTCCAAATCCTCACCGCCTTCCAAGAACTGTTTGATCGATCAAAAAGGAGGCATCTTTTGATTTCTTTCTGCCTTGACTTCTCTCTTCTGCAGGAAAGGTTAGAGGACACTAGAAGCGAGCACATGGGCTCCGTCCACAGCCGGAGGCTATCCGCAAGCCTCGACCACTCGAGCAACGGATTCGATAGGAGCCCGAAGATCGTTGAGATCGACACCTGCCGCCCCAAGTCGAGATCGTCCCACAGGACCAGCCCCTCCGCGTTGGATCCCGCCGATGACCTGGCTTCTCTGTCCAACTCCTCTCCGCTCCCATCTCAGTTTTCAGGCCGAATCGCCATCCCCGACTGCCGGAACTTCCCGGACTACGATTGGTGCATCGGTGGCGACAGCAAGTATCGTTTCTCCAGCACCGCGCAGAGCACCCCCCGCTACATGAATTCCGTTCCCAACCCACCCGCGACTCCGGCGAAGAGCGTGAGCGCATCCGAGGGGATCTTCCGGAGGTTCCTGAACGCACCCAACTGCCCGAACTACATGGCGAGCACGCAGTCGTTTGTGGCGAAGGTGCGGTCTCAGAGCGCGCCGAAGCAGAGGCCGGAGCCGGCGGGGCAGAGGAAGAGGATCCCCTTGAGCGAGGTGATGGTCGAGTCCAGGGCCAGCTTAAGTGGGGTTGGGGTCGAGAGGTCCTGCTCGAAGGCCCAGGAGGCTTTCGATTTCAAGAGCGCGGTGGTGGGCCGGATCGATAGGTCTCTGGAGTTGGGTAGGGAAGCAGAGAGGGAGTTCTACTTTCAGAGGAAGTGGTGATCATGGCGGAGGGGGAGAGGTTATAGGAGTAGAAAAAAAAAGAAGATGAGGATGAGCTCTCTTCTTCCTCGATTATCCTTATCCAATTGTTGTAACGGTTCATTTTGAGGAAGGGTGAGTGAAACCATAGATCTCATAATTTGATTTGAACTTTTTTTTTTTTTTTTGGTAAGATGATTTGAACTTTTCTGTTGTTTGATGTTAGAAGATGATATTAGATTTGAATTTTTTTTTAAAAAAATTAAAAGTTTTACCTTAATGATATAAATAAATTGTATTTAAATCTCAGGGTTCACAGGCTAAGTAGGGTTAGCAAGTATTAGACACACGGTTCTAAACAAATAATAGATTTGAAAAGACTGCCATAACATATACCTCACAACACCATAGTCTATAGGGCAAAACACAAAGTCAAAAGAAAATGATTTCTAAGATGAGCAATACTTGCAAGTGTTTTGAACCAGTGTTTTGAAAACTGGAATTGTGAGTTCATGGAATTGTGTTGGCCAGGTAAGAACCAGTGTTTTGAAAACTGGACCGGATTGGACGATTCGATCGGTTTGGACCGGAACCAGAACATGTTTCGGTTCGATCTTTGAATAAACCGGTTTGTTTGTTAACCCTGAAATCAAACATTGTCATTGAAGAATTTAGTAAACGTCATATATAAAAAAACATATTTTCATGCGGTTGAACCAAGAGTTTGAACCGATTTGGATCGAACTGGATTCCTTTTCGGTTCGCCTTCCGATCCGGTTTTGAAAACACCGGTAAGAACTGCAATTTTTTAAAAATATATCTCTAAAGATAAACAATGGTCTTTTTTAGGTCATTTATTCCTTATTCCGACTGCTCTGACCACTAAGGCGAGTCGTCTATGACCGTTGTAAAATGCAACGATCCGTGGCTGCCATTTATCAAAACCACACAGGTCGATAAATGACGAACTTGGTGACAGTTCAAGCCTGTCATTGTTTTGGATAAACGACGATCCGCGACCATTGTTTTTACCCAGTTTTGGTGTACTGCCTCATAGATACACTTTATGGCACTTAATTTATAAAGCCTCCTCTACAATCTCAGCCTCTAAAAATATAAAGTCCATCTACAATAACTGAGATTAAAAGTATCACCCAGCATCCTAGATCATGCATGTCTGTAATTGAAGCATGGGGCACCTCTGAATCGTAGAAAGTGTTGTTTGAATCGTAGGAGGGAATCGAAAAAGAGTGAATAACCAACAAATAGAACCCCTACTACTTTAATTTTTGTGTTACTCCGAGGGAGGATAACAATTCCGTCTTGATTTTAGAAAGAGAATGCTATTCATCAGGGGTGCAACTTGGGTCAGGTAAAACCGAGAACCGACCCAACCCAACCTAAATGGGTCGAGCTGGTTCGAGTATTTTGACCAAATTGGTTGGTTCAGTTCTATGTTTTGTGGATCCCTAAATACGGGTTGCTTCCAGGTCGGGACTCAGGTATATATATATATATATATATATATATATATATATATATATATATATATATATATATATATATATATATATATATATATATATATATATATATATATATATATATATATATATATATATATATATATATATATATATATATATATATATATATATATATATATATATATATATATATATATATATATATATATATATATATGAGGAACAAGATACTACCTTCGAAAGTAGTGTTCTTCACTGCTTTGACAGGTCGCCGGTGGCTACCAAAGCCATGAACGACGACAAAGGTCGTACAAACTCACAATCGGGAGGTGCTAGAAGTAACCGAAGGTGATCGTCGACTGCGGATATCGTTGAAGGTCTCCGGATGAGGTGAGATGGTGAATGGACGACTCACAATGAAAGTAGTCACTGGAGTCCTCTGTCAGTGGTCACCGACAGGTGGCGTTAGTAGAGATCATTGGTGGTTATTGTTGTTGATTCTGGCCGAAGATCACATGTGGCACTAGGGGTGAGCGTCGGTTTTGTCGGTCGGTTTCGGTGTCAGTTTTGTCGGTTTTATTTTTTTTCGGTTTTCGAAAAATCAAAACCGAAACCGAAACCGAAATGGTCGGTTTTTGTCGGTTCGGTGTGATCGGTTTTCGGTTCGGTTTCGGTTCGGTTTCGGTTAATATGAGTTATGCTAGAACCCTTGGCTCTTGAATCTTAATCGTCAGTTCATCACAAATAAGTGGATGATTATGTTCTTACATAGTGCCAAAATGAAAGTTCAAAGCAAAATCAACCGACGTTCACTCTTTTGAAGCATTGTAGATCTAATATAATTACTTCGTACTTGCACTTACTGGAAACAAAAGTATTATGGCCGTTGTGTTTATGATTTAAGAAGTCGGGTCGGTTTTTTCGGTTTCGGTTCGGTGTTTCATACCCGGAAACCGAAACCGAAACCGATTTAATCGGTTTTGTCGGTTCGGTTTGTTTTCGGTTCGGTTTGATGTTCGGTTCGGTTATTTCGGTTAAATTTTGGTCGGTTTCGGTTCGGTTAGGCGGTTCGGGTCGGTTTTTGCACAGCCCTATGTGGCACGGCCGTGGTGGATTGTCTAAGTAACAAAAACGCTGCTTTGAGAGGTAGTGTATATGAGAAATGGTAGTCTACTCCATGGAATAGGCTACTTACCTACTCCATGGCCTAAATAGATGCCACATGGCACTTTTTAATTGGATATTTGGAATGTATAGTCAATCCATTATGGATAGATTAGGATTATGAAAAAAAATCCAAAGAAAAAAAATCTAAATCAACCTGATCAAGTTGTAGCAAATTTAACGGTAAACTGTGCATCATAAATATTTTATAGGGGCATGCTATAATGCGGCTGTTGGAATTGGATCCGCTTATCAGAGTCGCAGCGGAAGTAAAAGACAGATCCGAATTTCATACGGTGTATGTTTCATTACAATTAATTCTACAAAATAATCTACATGCAAATCTATGATCTTAGCATATGTGCGAACACCCGAGAGGCATACTACGATCTACGAAGACATGCATGCATCTAGTTAGGTGTTTAGAATCATCATACCTTGTGGATCTATGATTCGGAGAGAACGAAACGATGATGAACCGCACGTGAATCGCAAGGGAAGTTGTCGGATAGCACATTGTCCTTTGCGAATTGAGGAATCCTCGAAGTCCCGTCTCTGAGTGCAAGGACTACGAGCCGACGGAGGAATTCATAGCGAAGATGATGGCTAGCCGCGAGATCACCTCCTTCTCTTTCTCTCTTCTTCCTTCTCCTTCCTTCCTCATTCTTCTTCCTTCCTCTTCCTCTTTGTTCCTTGGCTGAAACCTTAGAGAGGGAGAGAGGTTCAGATTTTTGGAGAGGGGGAGCACTAAAGGCCAGCCCCTCCCCCTCCATTCTACATATAGGGCCGGTCTCCTAGTGCCATGCGCAAGCTAGGGCTGGCCCTAATGTGATTAGGATGAGGGAGGGTCGGTTTTAGAGTTTCCAAGTGTCTATCGTGAAGCCTGGACGAAAACGCCCTTCACGAAAAGTGAAAAACTGAAAGAGAGAATGATTGAGGTGCGCTACTCGGAATCGAGTTCCGTCAGCGCCTATGAGCTCCTGGAATTATTTCTCTCATTCTAAGATCCATATTTAATATGTTCTGAGCCATATTTCAGTATTTACCAAAATACCCCTACGGCTCCTAACACATGTGAATTGGGTTCTTAGGCTCCGGGCTTGCGCTCCATCGTGCTACTTCGCATCCAACGTATCCAACCAGGTCGGGGAACAATTCCTATACGCAACGACAGGGTGAAACCTTCAGGGTTCAGGATCTCTAGCTCCAACCGGATCCCTGATTAACTGTTCTGGTAACACATCGAAAGTTTCGTTAATCAGCCATAATCTGATTAACCCGCATAGCCACCCAGAGTGCGACGCGAGTTGAACTCTATGTTGGAAATAAATCCATGGTAGAGGCCTGCAGTGGAAGGAAAGAATAGGTCCGAGGACCGAGAGCGGAGTGCGTTATATATCAAAATTTTCATCGAAACGATCTACACGTGCGTGTATGAATCTAGCATGGCAACTACGCGAACCCCTAACGATGATCTAACGCGAAAGAACAATCTAGCATGCATGCATGTTCTATCTATGCTAGATTTATATGTTAGAGATCATACCTGCGTGCAAATTCTTTCACCGCGACAAATTTCTTCTTCGTCGATGAAGACGGGCTCGGATCTGCTCGATATAGCTTCGGTGCGACGACCATAACTTTCTGCTCCGAACTCCGATTGGGCTGAAATTTGGACTGCAGATAGCCAACTTTGAGACACAACTTTTGAACCAAGATTCACGTCGTTTGAACTTATGTAGCTCCCGAAATCACAAAAACAACGCTGATTTTCTGTGCAGATTCTGGACAGCAAAATGTTGCGAGAGATGCCTTCTAGTTCACCCGATCTCACACGATGCACAGCACCTCGTCGATGGATCTCTGAGTGCCTCCATACGACGAGCCTTCTCCTTCTACAAAACACCACAAGAGGAAGACGAGTCGCCATCTTATGGCGCAAGCGAGGGGAGAGACGAGGAAGGAGATGAGAAGAGAGATAGGGAGAGATGAATGAAAGGGGGGGTCGGATTTCTCATCATTATGGCCGGCCCCATATAGTCCCTTATATAGGGCCGGCTTACCCCCTTGGATAAGGATCTAAGGGGATAATAACCTCCCACAATTATCTCTCCAAAAATCTCACTTTATCTCTTCATCTCTTTATCCGTTTTCCCCACTTTTAGGGCTTGTTTTGACCAATTCAAAACCCCTATGTTTATCCCTATGACCGGCCCTATTACTGGGGATTCTCATCCCTAGAATATAGGGGCCGGCCCTGCATGGGTCTCCCACAGCTAGGGTCGGCTACTAGTGAGGCTTGGCAGTACACGTTTTTACCAAAACGCCTTTATGCCTCAAATTGACCATTTCTAGTGTGTGAGACTTAACGACTCTTCCTTAAGTGATCTTGACAAGTTACTTTACTATTAACTGAGGTCACCAGAGGGTGCCCCTAGTAAAGTCAACCAGTCAACTCGTAACATGTCCCGATGCATCGCACCCATGTAGCAAAGTTCACTTATGGCGAGTGATAACTATATGCGTCTCTGCACTAACCTAGGGTTTCCCCTTAGTGCACACACGTAGCTACGCATCTACTGTGCACTAGTGCGAAGCACTCACGGAGCGTAGGCTTGAACTTCTCGCTTCCTCTTAGTGCGTCCTGTGTTTCGAGGAGATGGTATAAGAACCGTACATAATGTCGATAAGGTAGAACCTTCAGGGACCAGGGTTCATGGCTTCAACCTTAGACTCGATCGACACACTACCCAAGTGTACCATCGATCCTCTGAGTCCGAGTTAAACTGCGTAGCCACCCAGAGTGCGACACAGGCTGCACTCCAATTCCCCCGGACTTACTATGTTCTCCCTCATACCCCTGCTCTCCGCTTAGTATGACAAACTTGCTGTCCCTTCATCTGGTGCCATGACATAACTCGAGCGGTGGAGAATACCGTCAGACTCGAGTGCTCACATGACTCGGTTCCTTCCAGGTTGACCACATACATCGTACCTCCGATTACTCTTCCGAGCAACCGGATCCGTCACCAGTCCAACTGATGACCACCTGGCCAGGGTTTAATACGATATAGGTCAGACCAAGGAACGCACCTCCCGTTAGGGGTGTGGATAGCCTACAGGAGTGACATGCTAATGCAACGCCAGCCGGGTAATCCAATACACCGTGGTTTTGGATCACTGCATCCGGATCCTCACACATTGGTGCGCCAAAGCACCACACAACTAGTTAGTCCACCAGACATGGTTCCTCAGGGTTTATGACCATTTTACCCTAAGCAGAAACATGGTTTAGTGCACCGATGTCTGCTCATCGATCTGTGCACCGTGTTGGTTCCGTTCGGCCACAGACACTGTGCCTGGTAATGATTATGGTGGAGACACCCACGCTCTGTCATCCCAATAGCTTATCCTGATAGGGTGACCAACCCTGATCAGAGCTGCGAACGTATTTAGGTTACATGGGACCAGTCCCTTGAGTCTCCCACTCAAGTGGATTACCATGTAGCCATGGCTCTCTGTTCTGTAATCAAAACACGTACTAAGGTACGTACCAATATGCAATCATATACTATCAACCATATATAGCTAAACTATAGGTTTTTACGAGCTGTAGACCTCACCAATTCTAACAATCTCCCACTAGGTCTAACGAGGAATAACGGTGTTGAGCTCTGTAGCTTCTACATGCTGCCCAAAAGCCTTTGCAGGAATTCCCTAAAGGAATTGGCAACATTGTCTATAGATTCCACCTCAGTACCGCTACTTGCATTTCCTCCTATAACTGTCAGATCAAGTGGAGTTTGTACTTGATGGGTTTCCCCTCACGGCCGTGCCTAGTCTCCTTGGACCTTGCTTACTGCTCTTCTGTTGCAACAACAGATAACTGAGCCTCTGGTACGCGTCCCAAGTTCTCTAAGAACTTCCTAAGCATTACTACCTGATATCCTACCTCGCACGCAACAACGTGCTAAGCCTCTGTGGTAGAGTCTGTGATGCACTCTTGCTTCATACTCTACCAACTACCGCTTGTAATCCCAAGATGAAAATAATCCCTGAAATCAATTCTCTGGAATACACATCTGACACCAAAGTCAGATCCTGTGTGTCCAATCGATATCAGGACCTGTGAAGTGCAAGCTAACTCACAATCCTTACTTAATGAGGATTTCTGAGTATACCCTTCACTTTAGTACAGTGATTTGGACCCGGGTTCGACTGAAACCGACCTATGAATCCTGCTGCGCAATAGATATCTAGCTTTGTAAAACGAATCTGGCTAGAATCTTATCTTCATGCGTAGCCTGTGACAGCAAGAGAATCTTGCTTTGGTAATCTCGAGTTACCTTGATTCCCAAAGCATAACTCACCTCACTAGGATCTTTCACATCGAATTGTGATGACTACAAACCTTTACCGTAAATAATATTCTTACGTCATTATCAATCAGTAGAATATCGTTAATGTAAAGTACTAAATACACCCTTGTAGCTATTTCACCTTTCTTGTACCAACTTGGTTTATCCTCATACTGATCAAATCCGTGTGAGCGGATTCCCTTGATCAAAATAGACATTCCATCCTGGATACTTGCATCAGTCCATAAATGGACCGTTGTAACTTGCATTCCATTGCTTCCTAATCTACTGACACAGAGCCTGGGGTTACATCATCCATATGTCCTTTTTAAATTCCTGTTAGGGAATAACTGTCTTGACATCCATCTACCAGATCTCCCAACTATTATGGGCTGCGATGGATTAAAGAGGATCCGAAATAGACTTAGGCATAGCTACCAGTGAGATGGTTTTGACATAGTCAATCCCTTCTCCTTTGGTAACTAATCTAGCTACTTAAGTCTTAATCGGGTGCTCTTCTTATACACCTCCTACATCCCGAAGGGTGATAGTGCTATAAGTGTCAAGACTGTTCCAAGGGACATTGATGCAAATTTGCCTTCATGGTCTTTTTGTCAGTCAGAACTGTCGGAAGCTCCCACTACTTCTTCGTAGCTCTAGGGATCATCCTCCTGAAACTCTGGATTAACTATCGAAGTTTCTCCATAGTATCTTTTAGGAGCTCTGATGGTCCCACAACGACGAGGTGGTGGTGGTACAAAGGAAGCTCCCACTACTTCTTTATAGCTCTAGGGATCATCCTCCTGAAACTCTGGATTAACTATCGAAGTTTCTCCATAGTATCTTTCAGGAGCTCTGATGGTCCCACAACGACGAGGTGGTAGTGGTACAAAAGTGAATTGTTTCTACAGTGTCTGGTATGCTAGTTTCTTGTATCATCTACTCCCACTACGTTTTTCAGATGCGTACTCTCTACCAGTACCCAGTAGTTCACCCATAACTACCTTACTGATAAACTTATGGTCTATAATATAATCTTGGTCTAGGTAGATGGTGTTCGTAGAAACGATTACCTTCCAAACCTCAAGATCATAGAATAGTCCACCTTATGCCTCCTAAGGGTAACCTACAAACAGATATACCTGGAACTACATCTCCATCTCATCCCTCTTGTCCTTTTGCACAAGTGCAGGACAACCCTATATCTCGAGACTCTATAGTGTCAGCTTTCGCTTAGACCATAGCTCTCTATAGGTCTGAGGCACTGATCTAGATGAGAGATGGTTTCATATATAAGCTACTGTTTTAAGGTACAACTCCACCAAAGGTGGGTAGTACACTTGGTGATATTCATCATACTACGGACCATGTCAAACAGAGTCCGATTCCTTCTCTCGGAGACTTCATTCTGACGTGTCATCTTTGGAGCATTTAACTGGGAGATAAATCCTATGAAACTCGTCAATAGTGACTAACTCCTTCGATTAAATCGAAAAGTCTTCTATCGTCTAGACGCTCTTGGAACCATAGACGTCAAAATTAACTAACTCCAATACCTTAGTGGCCCTTTTAGTTATTCTGCCTTCCAGATTACACTCATAGGTTAGAAGGATCTCCGAAGAATCTGTGAACAGAAACTCGGCCTTCTTTTACCTTTGAATTTATCTGAGGCAAAATATCTAAATCATTCTCCGAAGGATTTAGATGAATTTAAATTAGATGTTGCAGCTGTCATGAAATCTATTTCTGAATTAGGATTAAATACAAAGAGATTTTTCTGATCTATTCCTCTAACTATGAAGCTATCAATTTAGTTTAAGATACACACCTATGGTGCTGTCTAAAACTAATAACTTTATTTACCAAGAAGGAAACAGAACTATATCTCTAAAAAACAAAATCCGTGTTTCGGAAAAACTAAGACAATCATATCTAACAGCTTCCGTAGCGGCTATGACATCAGTACCTATGTTAGGATTACTTCATTATAAAGTAGCCTTCTGTTTTCCTTGAATCTCTGTAGACCCGAAGTCTACATTCCAAGAAGCATAAGAACTGCTACTAGATAGCGACTCAACTCCTAACATCCTGAGGCCATAATCAATATTCAAATACCCCCTACACTTGCCAAAGCGGAAACACTTCTGTCCTTAGCGTTACCATACTTAGGAGTCCACACCTGTTTCTGCACTAGAATAGTTTTCGATCTCTTATAAGTTACTCTTTTTGGTCCTTATATAGAAGTCCTAGGTTAAGCACTAAAGCCTTTGCCTTTAATCTTGATCCCATCCTTTGTCTCTTGAAAATCTCCTTAGAAGTTCTGTGTTTATCATCTCTAACTTGTTAAACCTAAAGTCTCTGATAACATCTTCGAAGGTTCCAGACAAGGATGCAAGACAGACGTCTTCCACCACCTCGTCATCTGGCACCATGTCTTTGGAATCTAGTTCGATCTGGAACTCAAAGATGTGTTCCCGAACAAGCATACCCACTGACATCTCGGTACCGACAAGTATCTTAGTGGATAAGCGATGAGTCTACCGACTTCGCCTAGCAGACATCTTATGCAAATAAAACTTTATTAGAGAAGATCCGATATATCTCTGACTTGCTTCTAAAGAGTTGTCTGTAAGTCTACTATAACATAGCACTTGCACATCTCCTTAGACTCTCGCTAGTCGTCATATGTCCTAGTTAGTGCCCTAGTGATATCTGGACCCGTTAGGTCTAGTACAGGGATATTTAGATTACATGCCAATGCACGTTCACTACCCTATACATAAGCTAAAGAAAGCGCTTCCGCTCTACGTAGTTAGAGACCCGATAACTGGTTCTCTTATGGGATAGCGGATAAGGGAACTATATGGTTGAATGAAAAAGAATGCAAGAAAACTTATTTTATGGATTTTTAAAACAAGCTAATTATATCCAAATGCCAACGCTACCCTCACAGCGAAGACACCTCTATGGATTAATTAACCATATATGTAAGATCTCGGAATAGGCTGCACCTGTCCGAGGGGACAGTGTACAGGTTATCCGCTTACACGGGTCTTTCCCTTGATTCTATCCAAATCTGCCAACTAAGGACTTTGATGAACCATGGTTATCTTTTGGCCAGTACCACGTGATCACCATTGTCTATGCAATGAATACCTCATGTGTACTTCGGATGCTTAACCACGAGCCTAGGCAATTACGGAACAAAAGTTCTAATGGCCCCCACGAGGGTGAGTAAAGCCTGAACCCTTGGCGCCGTAACCGCCATATCCCGAGGGAGATCACTAAGTAGCTTGGCATGGAAAAACACAGCTCTCACCCGAGGGGGTTGTTGAGTTATGCCCTCCCCCCCGAGCATGAAGTGATTGGCCGTGGAGGCCAGGGGATCTCTAAAAGTCCTCTCTCGCATCCCTTATTAAATTTGAGGGTTATTTTATGCAAGTATGAGTCTATACTAAGGTCACAACAACCTATACACTAGACCCTGGTCATACCGTGCTCCCACTAGTGTTTCAAGCCTTTCGTGAAGCATTAATCGATCTTGGAATATCATAGTCCCTGCCTCAAGTGGATTTCTCCACTCAAGGGTCACATTACATATCCCAAGAACATCGATGCTTCGCAAACTTGGCTGTCACACTAATGCCCTGGAGCCTAACCTAAGGTCAGACTGACTGGAAAGGACTTCCACTACCATGGCGCCTCACTTATAAATTTGACGAATGATGTTATAGTAGAATTCCAACTCATTCTAGGTTTCGATGCTGGCCAAATAGGCACACCCGACTAATCGGGTATTGACCTAATGGTGGCATAACCAAATGTGAGGAATTCTTGCTATCATCAAGGGTCAATTAAATAATAGGCATCACTAGTGGAATCCTATCCTAATGAGGTCGCTAGGACCCGAGGGGAAAGGGCATCCCTCTAACACAGATAATTAAATTATCGCATCGGGGTTCTCTACAGAAACATAAAGAACTACTGAAAGAAACAAGCACGTAACTGAATCAAGTTCAGGGTCCGACCCCTGAACCTGACTGGCACAACGCAGACTCTCTGTCTCCTTCGTAAGGCTCCTCGATCCGGTGCAAGCCTTTGTATACGTTCTCCTGACGCTTTCTGCCATTTACCGTCATCGTGTACATTTTGTCGGATCGCCATCGTCCTCCAAGGTTCCGCTCGTCCTCCCGGTAGTGGATCTCCACGGTAAGTCCTCCTCTTCAATCTATAACCGAAAAAGCTCTAGTACGCTTCCAGTAAGTGCTCGCTCGTACACAATTTCCTAGAATAAAAGGAAAACAAACCTAGCAAAAAGCCTGGGAATCAAGGGTGGTCAACTTCCACCACTTGCCCGACTATGGCTCTAAAATCTATCCACACACAGAAGAAAAAATATCCAGACAATATTCGCTAACACGGGGTCCGACCTCCGATAGCAAGCAATCACATATCCAGAATAATTTTAGAAGCGACACCTTGTAAGAACAATTCATAGAACACACAATATATACTATGCATGATCTACTCATAGAACCCCGATGGCGACACATACTATTCATGCGCACACATGACGGTTTTATGAAAAACATAAAACGCACACCACTAACGTGCTCTGATACCAATTATTGGAAATAAATCCATGGTAGAGGCTCGCAGCGAAAGCAAAGAATAGGTCCAAGGACCGAGAGCGGTGTGCGTTACATATCAAAAATTTTATCGAAACGATCTATACGTGCGTGTATGAATCTAGCATGGCAACTACGCGAACCCCTAACGACGATCTAACACGAAAGAACAATCTAGCATGCATGCATGTTCTATCTATGCTAGATCTACATGTTAGAGATCATACATGCATGCAGATTCTTTCACCGTGACAAATTTCTTCTTCGTCGATGGAGACGGGCTCGGATCTGCTCGATATAGCTTCGGTGCAACGGCTATTACTTTATGTTCCGAACTCCGATTGGGCTAAAATTTGGACTGCACATAGCCAACTTCAAGACGTAACTTTTGTACTAAGTTTCACGTTGTTTGGACTTCTGTAACTCCCAGAATCATAGAAACAACGCTAATTTTCTGTGTAGATTCTGGACAACAAAAGGTTGTGGGAGATGCCTTCTAGTTCACCCGATCTCACACGATGCACGGCACCTCGTCGATGGATCTCTGAGTGCCTCCATACGACGAGCCTTCTCCTTCTACGAAACACCATGCGAGAAAGATGAGTCGCCATCTCATAGCGCAAGCGAGGGGAGAGACGAGGAATGAGATGAGAAGAGAGATAGGGAGAGATGAAGAAAAGGGGGGGTCGGATTTCTCATCATTATGGCCGGCCCCATATAGTCCCTTATATAGGGCCGGCCTACCCCATTGGATAAGGATCCAAGGGGATAATAACCTCCCATAATTATCTCTCCAAAAATCTCACTTTATCTCTTCATCTCTTTATCCGTTTTTCCCACTTTTAGGGCTTGTTTTGACCAATTCAAAACCCCTATGTTTATCCCTATGGCCGACGCTATTACTGGGGATTCTCATCCCTAAAATATAGGGGCCGGCCCTTCATGGGTCTCCCACAGCTAGGGTCGACCACTAGTGAGGCTTGGCAGTGTGCATTTTTACCAAAACGCCCTTATGCCTCAAATTGACCATTTCTAGTGTGCGAGACTTAGCGACTCTTCCTTAAGTGATCTTGACAAGTTACTTTACTATTAACTGAGGTCACCGAAGGGTGCCCCTAGTAAAGTCAACCAGTCAACTCGCAACATGTCCCGGTGCATCGCACCCATGTAGCAAAGTTCACTTATGGCGAGGGATAACTATATGCGTCTCTGCACTAGCCTAGGGTTTCCCCTTAGTGCACTCACGGAGCGTAGGCTTGAACTTCTCGCTTCCTCTTAGTACGTCCTGTGTTTCGAGGAGATGGTATAAGAACCGTACATAATATCGATAAGGTGGAACCTTCAGGGACCAGGGTTTATGGCTTCCAACTTAGACTCGATCGACACACTACCTGAGTGTACCATCGATCCTCTGAGTCCGAGTTAAACTGCATAGCCACCCAGAGTGCGACGCAGGCTGCACTCCAATTCCCCCGGATTTACTATGTTCTCCCTCATACCCCTGCTCTCCGCTTAGTATGGCAAACTTGCTGTCCCTCCTTCTGGTGCCATGACGCAACTTGAGCGGTGGAGAATACCATCAGACTCGAGTGTTCATATAACTCGGTTCCTTCCAGGTTGACCACATACATCGTACCTCCGATTACGCTTCCGAGCAACCAGATTCGTCACCAGTCCAACTGATGACCACCTGGCCAGGGTTTAATACGATTTATGTCAGACCAAGGAACGCACCTTTCGTTAGGGGTGTGGATAGCCTGCATGAGTGACATGCTGATGCAACGCCAACCGGGTAACCCAATACACCGTGGTTTTGGATCAATGCATCCGGATCCTCACACATTGGTGCGCCAAAGCACCACACAACTAGTTAGTCCACCAGACATGGTTCCTCAGGGTTTAAGACCGTTTTACCCTAAGCAGAAACACGGTTTAGTGCACCGATGTCTGCTCATCGATCTGTGCATCGTATTGGTTTCGTTCGGCCACAGACACTGTGCCTGATAATGACCGTGGTGGAGACACCCACGCTCTGTCATCCCAACAGCTTATCCTGATAGGGTGACCAACCCTTATCAGTGCTGCGAACGTATTTAGGTTATATGGGACCAGTCCCTTAAGTCTCCCACTCAGGTGGATTACCATGTAGCCATGGCTCTCTGTTCTGTAATCAGAACACGTACTAAGGTACGTACCAATATGCAATATTATACTATCAACCATACATAGCTAAACTATAGGTTTTTACGAGCTGTAGACCTCACCAATTCTAACACTCTAGTGATCCTAAACTTATGTTACTCCCTCGTAACCTTATTCTCTACTATACTCTGATAATCCTTAGTCCCTCCTTCACTGGTGCCATGATACGACTCGGGCGGTGGGGAGCACCGTCAGATCCCGATCGATCATCTGACTAGGAATTGATGACTTGTCATCTATAACACCATACACATTCCGGTGCTATGCCTAGCATCCGAAACATCGTCAGTCATACTGATAACCACCAGGCCTGGGTTAACTGTGTGGACAGATTGACTCATCAAAACACACCCATCCAACACTGGACGTCAGATAACTTGTAGGGATTATATATCACTCAAGCGCCAGCCGGGTAACCCAACGTACCGTGTTATTGGACTATGGAAGGTCAGCACACGTTGGCACATCAAAGCACCACACAACTGGTTGACCCAGTATCCATGGTCCCTCAGGGTTAAGGACAGATTATCTATAGTAGTAAGATGGTTTATGCACCAGTGTCTGAATCACTGAACTGTGCATCGTCTTGGTTCCTGTTCAACACGATCATCGTGCTTGGTCAGGTGAATAGGAATCCCGCGTTCCTGTGGTGGAGACTTCACCACATCCTCTACCTGCCAACAGCTTGTTCTCGGTGAAGTGACCGGCATCACCTAAGCTGTGAACTAGTTCTAGGTCTACACATAACTGGTCCACTGGGTCTCCCAAGCATAGATCCACCATGCACCTTAGTGGCCTACTGTGTTCCCTAGGGTCCTTTATTATATATGTATTAACATATACCAAAGTAGTATTCTAATGAAAGTAATAACCAAATTCATCTTTATTAATGTTAATACAGAAAAATCCATGCTCAGGACACACGAGCTACAATAATCTCCCACTTGGCCTAGTGGGGAACAACAGTCTTAACTCCCATGGCATCCACGTGCTTCTCAAAAGCCTTGGTCGGTAACACCTTTGTGAAAGAGTCCGCCATGTTATCTGCAGACGCCACCTGAGTCACTACAACCTCCCCTCACTTCTGCAAGTCCTGGATAATGTAGTATTTCTGCTCGATATGCTTGCTCTTCTTGTGATATATTGTCTCCTTGGATTGTGCTACCGCTCCACTATTGTCACAGTAAAGGACAATAGGATCTTGAGCTCCTGGTACGCATCCTAGGTCCGTGAGGAACTTCTTGAGCCACACCGCCTCCTTAGCTGCTTCGCACGCCGCAACGTACTCAGCCTCTGTCGTCGAATCCGCGATGCATCCCTGCTTCACGCTCCTCCAACTAACAGCTCCTCCTCCTAATGAAAACACAAACCCTGACATTGATCTCCTAGATTTCGGATCTGACGCAAAGTCAGAATCCGTATATCCAATCGGCATCAGTTCCTATGAAGAGTAAACTAACTCATAATCTCTCGTCCTACGGAGATACTTGAGTATACTTTTGACAGCAGTCCAGTGCCTTGGACTCAGATTTTACTGATACCTGCCCATCATGCCTACTGCATAACATATATCTGGTCTCGTGCACTGCATAGCATATATCATACTCCCTACAGCCGAAGCATAAGGTATCTTCTGCATCTCTGCCCTCTCCTTAGGAGTCTTAGGACCCTGATCCTTGGACAATTTCATTCCATGTCTGAATGGAACCAATCCCTTCTTGGAGTTGTGCATACTGAATCTGACCAATATAGTATCTATGTAGGCTGACTGTGACATCGAGAGAGTTGTTCTGGCGATCTCGAGTTACCTTGATCCCAAGAACATAACTCGCTTCACCCAGGTCTTTCATGTCAAATTAAAAGGATAACCACACCTTTATTGTAGACAACGTTCCAATATCGTTTCCAATAAGCAGGATATCGTCTTTGTAAAGCACTAGATAAACTACTGCAGTCTTATCGCTCCTTTTATAAACACATGGTTCATCCACGTTCTGCTTAAATCCATAAGACTGGATAGCCTGATCAAAACGCATGTTCCAACTTCTGGATGCTTGCTTCAGTCTATAAATGGACCTTTGCAACTTACACACCAGACTTTCCTGACCTTTTGCGACAAAGCCTGGAGGCTGAGACATATAGATGTCTTCTTCCAAATCCCCGTTGAGGAATGCGGTCTTGACGTCAATTTGCCAGATCTCCCAATCATAATGGGCTGCAATGGACAAGAGAATCCGGATAGACTTAAGCATAGCCACTGGCGAAAAGTTTTTGCATAGTCGATCCCTTTTCGCTGGGTATAACTCTTAGCGACTAGTCTAGCTTTGTAAGTCTCAACGGTACCATCCGGACCTCTTTTTCTTTTGTACATCCACTTACACCCAACATGTTTAATGTTGTGAGGTGGTGTTACAAGTGTCCAGACTGAGTTTTGGGACATCGATGTCAGTTCTGCCTCCATGGCTTCCTGCCATGCTGCATGGTCAGAGGATACCATCGCTTCGTCATAGTTCAGAGGATCATCCTCCTGAAACTCTGGATCTACCATAAAGGCTTCTCCAATGTATCTATTAGGAGCACTTGTGGTCCTCTCACTGCGATGAGCTTGCGGTGGTTCCATAGAAGTCGTTTCTACAGTATCGTTTATCTTAGTGGTATCGGCTCCCACTACGTTTTCTGTCTACGTACTCCCGTGAGTACCAAGCAATTCTTCAAGAACTACTTTACTGGTGGGCTTATGGTCTATTAAATAATCCTGCTCCAGGAATACGACGTTCGTCGAGATAACAACCTTTATATCCTCAGGATCATAAAATAAACCACCCTTTATCCCTTTTGGATACCCAACAAGCAGACATACCTTAGTCTTTGACTCTATTTTATCTCGTTTGTCCTTCCGCACATGTACTGGACAATCCCAAATCCTAAAATGTTTTAGGCTTGGCTTTCACTTCAACCACAGCTCCCAAGGAGTTAGAGGTATTGACTTTGATGGAACAAAGTTCAAAGTATATGCTGCCGTCTCTAGGATATATCCCCAAAAACTAGGTGGTAATGTTTCATAACTCATCATAGTCTAAACCATGTCTAACAAAGTTCGGTTTCTCCTCTCAAATACACCGTTTTATTGTGGTGTCCCTGGTGCAGTCAACTGGGATACGATCCCATGCTCACACAGGTACCCAATAAATTCATCCGATAGGTATTCGCCTCCTCGATCCGATCGAAGAGACTTGATACTTTTACCCGTCTGTTTTTCTGCTTCAGCTCTGAACTCCTTGAACTTATCAAAGGATTCAGACTTCCGCCACATTAGGTATATGTATCCAAACCTCGAGTGATCTTCCATGAAGGTGATGAAATACTCGAAGCCTCCTATGGCACAGACACTTATGGGCCCACATACATCAGTGTGTGCCAACTCTAATACCTCCTTAGATCTGATACCTTTGGCTCGGAAAGATCTTTTAGTTTCTTGCCTTCCAGGCAAAACTCACACGTTGGTAGGCTTTCTGAAATATCTGGAATTAAGAGTCCTACCTTAACCAACCTATGAATCATGTCTGAGGCTATGTGTCAAGCCTTAGATGCAAAAGGAGTGTTGGATTATCTGAGGGATTTTTTCTTTTAGATGAATTAACCACACATGCTTCAGTTATGTTATCCTGCTTTTGATTGGAGTTAATTACATAGAGACCATTCTGTGCCTTTCCCTTACAAACAAAGGAACCATTCACTTTAATTGACATACCAGAAGCATCAAATAAAACTGAAAAACCTTCATTATTCAATAAGGAAATAGAAATTAAATTTCGTCTCAAGAACGGTACATAAAGTATGTCTCTAAGTAATAAACTTCTTCCATCAACAAACTGTAAGACGACATCTCCAACTGCTTCAGCCTCTACGACGGCCTCAGTTCCCATGCTTAGGATTATCTCTCCATCACCCAGTTTTCTTGTCTCCTTGAACCCCTATAAATTATTGCAAGCATGGTTAGTGGAATCAGAATCCACAATCCAAGAAACTGGAGAACAACTGGATGCTACAAGGGATTCCACTATGTGGATTTGAGATATACCTGTCTTAGCCTTCTTGGGAGCCGTGCGGCAGTCGCCCTTCCAGTGTCCTTTCTTGCCGCTTCGGAAACATTTTCCTTTGGGCTTCGGCGGACCATTCTGCTTAGGAACCTGCAACTGCACCTGGCCCATCTTCACGGGCTTCTTAGACTTTATTTTCTGAAACTTGCTCTTGGCTTTCAGAGAAGAATTCCACTCTACGTTCAGGGATTGGGCTCCTGCCTTCATCCCATCCTCTGCCGCCTAGAGCACCGCTAGGAGCTCTGCGTTAGACATCTCCAATCGATTAAGGTTAAAGTTGGTAACGAAGCCCTCAAACGCTCCTGACAGAGACGCAAGGAAAATATCGGTCTGGATCTCTGCATCCAAGATGACATCGAGGGAACCAAGCTCATTCATATAGCCAAACAATTTCAGCATATGATACCGAACTAAAGTCCCCTCTGCCATCTTCGTGGATACTAATTTCTTGATGGTCAGGTAACGAGTTACCCGACTATGACCCTCGAATATTTCCTTTAGATAGAGCATCATGTCTGAAGCGAAGGCCATGTCTTCGACTTGCTTCTGAAGGACGATCTGCAAGGATGCCACTATATAGCACTTATACATCTCATCAGCATCTAGCCAGTCTTTCCATTCCTTTATCTGGGCCTTAGTAGCACTTGGTCCCGGCATGGCCGGTTGAGGGGTACTTAGGGCAATTGTGTATTTGCCAACCATTAGGACGAGTATCAGGTTATGCTTCCAGTCCTCGTAGTTTGGTTCCGTAAGTTTGCTATCATTAAGGATGGAGGTAAGGGGTCGAGCTTGGTCATGATTTCTGTAAACAATGGTTTAAAGCAAAAGTTAGGGTCTACTACAATCTATTTCATGGAATTTAGAAATAGATAAAGTTTACTCCAGCCGCTATGTCTTCACTACCTCAAGTGGAGACATTCAGGAATCTAAATTCCCTGGGCTTGAGTACTGAGACTATCGGCCTTGAATTGGAGATAGCATCTAGGTGAGAGCATGGAACCGCTTTTGCCAATGGGGTTTTTACGACCCAGCCTTTATCAAAATTACCCATGGCAAACTGAAAAACCTCCCAGTCTCCTTTTGGCCAGCTTTATGTGACCCGCATGCGCAACAACGATGGCATCACACAAGTTTACGGATGCTTCCCACAAATCTAGGTGGTGTCGGCAGGGGGGTTCATAGGCTCCCACGGTGCAGGAAAAAAACCGCCACCCACTGCCATCGGCATCCTCCACGTCCCGAAGGAAACCACTAGGCGAACCAGCATGGAAGGAAAGACAGCTCTCACCTGGTAGGAATATAAAACTGCGTACCTTCCACCCAGACCCTTAGCCGGTTGATTATGAAGGCCAGGGGCTCCCCTTTAGAGGGAACCTCTTACACATCCCTTCTTTATGAGGTTTCATACATATTTAGAAAGGTCACGACCTCCTAGACTTAGACCCTAGTCTACCGCACTCCCACTAGGATTACAAACCTTCCTGCAAAGCATTAGTATCCTTGGAAAATATCATAGTCCCTACCTTGAATACTCAGCTTTCGCCTTTCTTGTAAGCATCACATTACATAGATTCCAAGGATCACGATACTTCACTAGTTTGCCCATAATCCTAAGATCTGGAGCCTAGCCTAAGGTCAATGTGGAAAGGATTCCTACTAGAATGACGCCTCGTTCACAATTTGATCCGTGATGTCATAGTAGACCTCATCTCATTATAGGTTTCGATGCTGGCCAAATAGGGACATCCGACAACCTCCGTCGGACCTCAACCTAATGGTGGCATAACCAAATCGTGATGAGTTCATGCTACCATCAAACGTCATTTAGAAATGGATATCACACAGTGAAATCATAACCTAACTTGGTCGCTAGGACCACGTGGGGAAAGGGCATCCCACTAGGGTTATCATACTTCTTATGGAGACACTAGTTATCTCTAAACAAATCTAACATTGCGTCTATCTCGGTGCACAATACTTGGTTACCTAAACTACCACGAGGGCGGTTATCACCTTTCTTTTTAGCTAGCCACCGGATTCGCACGTGTTAGAACCATATAAAAACACCAATGAATCCACAAGCTTAGTACTAACCCTAAGCCTGATCTAGAGACTAACTCACAAGCAAGATAGATAATCACAATTATCATCGGGGTTCTCTAAACACTAAGTAAAGAGAAACAACAGAAAAAACATCCAAACTGAATCAAGTCCAGGGTCCGACCCCTGAACTTGAATAACACAGCCAAGATATCCTGCTCTTCCGTTCTGCACGATCTCTGACGACGATCACGATCATCACCAACGTGCATGCTTTCGCCGGGTCTTTGCACGCCATGGTACCGCTTGCCCGAACCGTGGATGTAGCACCATCTCCTTCTTCCTGTGATCGAAAAACTAACACGCTCCGAGCAAGTACTCGTTCGTGTACAATTTCGCTAGAAAGAAAAGGAAACAATCATAAAAAACATGGCCAGGGAACCGAGGGTGGTCAACCTCCACCCCCGCCCTAGAGCCTTAAAATCCATAAGCACAATAATAATCAATACAAAATTAAATTCGGGGTCCGACCCCCGGAGGCACGCAATCACAGATTACTATTCAGCACGGTACCTGCAAAAAGACGATACATAGCACAATCCATATACATGATCTACGCCGAACCCCGACGAAAATATATGCCATCATATATTCATATGATGTTTTCACGAAGGGCATGAAACACACACCAAAGCGTGCTCTGATACCAATTATTGGAATTGGATCCGCTTATCAGAGTCGCAGCGGAAGTAAAAGACAGATCCATAGATTATACGGTGTATGTTTCATTATAATTAATTATACAAAACAATCTACATGCAAATCTATGATCTTAGCATATGTGTGGACACCCTAGAGGCATACTACGATCTACGAAGACATGCATGCATCTAGTTAGGTGTTTAGAATCATCATACCTTGTGGATCTATGATTCGAAGAGAACGGAACGATGATGAACCGCACGTGAATCGCAAGAGAAGCTGTCGGATAGCACCTTGTCCTTTGCGAATTGAGGAATTCTCGAAGTCCTGTCTCTGTGTGCAAGGACTACGAGCCGACGGAGAAATTCGTTGCAAAGACGATGGCTAACCGTGAGATCTCCTCCTTTTCTTTCTCTCTTCTTCCTTCTCCTTCCTTCATCCTTCTTCTTCTTTCCTCTTCCTCTTTCTTCCTTGGCCGAAACCTTAGAGAGGGAGAGAGGGAGAGAGGTTTGGATTTTTGGAGAGGGGGAGTACTAAAGGCCGGCCACTCCCCCTCCATTCTACATATAGGGCCGGTCTCCTAGTACCATGTGCAAGCTAGGGCCGGCTCTAATGAGATTAGGATAAGGGGGGTGGTCGGTTTTAGGGTTTCTAAGTGTCTATCGTGAAGCCTGGATGAAAACGCCCACGCCCTTCACGAAAAGTGAAAAACTGAAAGAGAGATTGAGTGAGGTGCGCTACTCGAAATCGAGTTTCGTTAGCGCCTATGAGCTCCTGGAATTATTCCGCTCATTCTAAGATCCATATTCAATATGTTCTGAGCCATATTTCAGTATTTACCAAAATACCCCTACGACCCCTAACACATGTGAATTAGGTTCTTAGGCTTCGGGCTTGCGCTCCATCGTTCTACTTCGTATCCAACGTATCCAACCAAGTCGGAGAATAATTCCTATACACAACGACAGGGTGAAACCTTCAGGGTTCGGGATCTCTAGCTCCAACTGGATCCCTGATTAACTATTCCGGTGACATACCGAAAGTTCCATTAATTAGCCCTAATCCGATTAACCCGCATTGCCACCCAGAGTGCGACGCGAGTTGAACTCTAGTGATCCTAAACTTATGTTACTCCATCGTAACCCTGTTCTCTACTATACTCTGATAATCCTTAGTCCCTCCTATCACTGGTGCCATGATAAGACTCTGGTGGTGGGGAGCACTGTCAGATCCCGATCGATCATCTGACTAGGAATTGATGACTTATCATCTATAACACGACACACCTTCCGGTGCTATGCCTAGCATCCGGAACATCGTCAGTCATACTGACAACCACCAGGCCTGGGTTAACTATGTGGACAGATTGACTCATCAAAACGCACCCATCCAACACTGGACGTCGGATAACCTGTAGGGATTACATGTCACTCAAGCGTCAGCTGGTAACCCAACGTACCGTGGTATTAGACTATGGAAGGTTCGCACATGTTGGCACATCAAAGCACCACACAACTGGTTGGCCCAGTGTACATGGTCCCTCAGGGTTAAGGACATATTATCTATAGTAGTAAGACGGTTTATGCACCAGTGTCTAAATCACTGAACTGTGCACCGTCTTGGTTCCTGTTCAACACGATCATCGTGCTTGGTCAGGTGAATAGGAATCCCGCGTTCCCGTGGTGGAGACTTCACCACATCCTCTACCTGCCAACAGCTTGTTCTCGGTGAAGCAACCGGCATCACCTAAGCTGTGAACTAGTTCTAGGTCTACACATAACTGGTCCACTGGGTCTCCCAAGCATGGATCCACCATGTGCCTCAGTGGCCTACTGTGTTCCCTAGGATCCTTTATTATATGTGTATTAACATATACAAAAGTAGTATTCTAATGAAAGCAATAACCAAAGTTATCTTTATTAATGTTAATACAGAAAAATCTACGCTCAGGACACACGAGCTACAACAGCGGCATGCTGTAAGTGTGGCACCACACTACAACCGTCTGATGCACCGTTGCGTGCATGCGATGCGCATAGGGGGTGCATCAGATGGCTGCGGTGTGGTGCCGTACTTATCGCATGTCGCATTATAGCATGCCCCATATATATATATATATATATATATATATATATATATATATATATATATATATATATATATATATATATATATATATATATATATATATATATGAGGAATGGGATGCTGCCTATCAAAGCAGCGTTTTTGCTGCTTTGAGACATTGTTTGACCATCCTAGAAGTTTTGGAATTTGATGAAATTTGGTGAGGGTGTTGTCTAGGGTAAGATGATCATCCTCACAAATTTTCATCAAATTCCAAAACTTCTAAGAGGGTCAAATGGTCGAAGCAAAATGCTGCAGATTTTAACGGTGACTGCAGACGACTGATTTTGCTTCGACCATTTGAACCCCCTAAAAGTTTTGGAATTTGATGAAAATTTGTAAGGATGATAATATTACCCTAGACAACACCCTCACCAAATTTCATCAAATTCCAAAACTTCTAGGATGGTCAAACAATCTCTCAAAGCAGCAAAAAATGCTGCTTTGATAGGCAGCATCCCATTCCTCTATATATATATATATATATATATATATATATATATATATATATATATATATATATGGGGAGGGATACTCTTACTCATGGCCTCTTACAAGTGGGGTTTACTAATGATCCGGGCCGTCCGTTCCGATCATTATGAAGGGCCCGGATCATTAGTCCCCAACTCATTCTCTCTCTCTCTCTCAAATGCACAGCCCAACCCTCCCCCCGTCCCCGATCGAAGCCCGACCCCCCCACCGATCCCCCTGCCCCTCCGGCTCCGGCGGCCCACCCCCCCTCCGGCTCCGGCGGCCAACCCCCCCTCCGGCGCCGGCGGCCCACTCCCCGACGGCAGCACCCCGTAGCCATCTCGCCGTCCGTCGAGCCCCGCAGCTCCAGCCCTCTCCCGTCCAGTCCATCGAGCCCCGCAGCCCCCCGCAGCTCCGGCCCCCTCCCGTCCTGTCCGTCGAGCCCCGCAGCGCCGGTCCCCTCCCGTCCCGTCCGTCGAGCCACCCCGCCGGTGCCGATCGCAGCCCCGATCTCGCTGAAATCGGGGCTGCCGGCGGGGGGGTCGGGTCGGGGTGCTGCGCCGGAGCTGCCGGCGGGGGGGTAGGGTCGGGGTGCTGCGCCGGAGCTGCCGGCGGGGGGGTCGGGTCGGGGTGCTGCGCTTCGGGGTCGGGGTCGGGTCGGGGTGCTGCGGGGTCGGAGCTGCCGGAGGGGGGGGTGCTGCGCCGGAGGGGAGGAGGTCGGTGTCGCCGGAAGGGGAGGGGGTCAGTGTCGCCGGAGCCGGAGGGGAAGGTGGTTGGGGAGGGGGCGATCGGCGCCGGGGGTGGGGGGGGGGTGCGATCTAGGGTCGGGTGGGGTACTGCTGCACTTGTGAGAGAAAGGGAGAGAGTTTTTTCTCTCTTTGATCGGATGGCTACCCGATTTGATCGGACGACAACCCTCATTAGTAACTCTTACTTGTAAGAGTTCACTTGTAAGAGTATCCCTCCCCTATATATATATATATATATATATATATATATATATATATATATATATATATATATATATATATATATATATATATATATATATATATATATATATATATATATATATATATATATATATATATTTATAATGCGACATGCGATAAGTGCGGCCATACCGCAGCCGTCTGATTCACCCGCTGTGTGCATCGCATGCACACAAAGGTGCATCAGACGGTTGTAATGTGATGCCGCACTTACCGTATGCCGCATTATAGCATGCCTATATATATATATATATATATATATATATATATATATATATATATATATATATATATATATATATATATATATATATATATATATATATATATATATATATATATATATATATATATATATATATATATATATATATATATATATATATATATATATATATATATATATATATATATATATATATATATATATGGGAGGGATACTCTTACTCATGGCCTCTTAAAAGTGAGGGTTACTAATGATCCGGGCCGTCCGATCAAATTTGATGGAGAGCTGAGATCAACCCTCTCTCTCTATCTCTTTGTCTCTCTCTTGATCAGCCAACACAGACCCACACCCCACCGATCCCCTCGACCCCGACCCCGATCGGAGCCCCGGCGCCCCCCGACCCCGACCTTCCCCACCGGCTCCGGCTCCGGCTCCGTCAACCTCTTCCTGCAACCCCCTCCCCGAACGTAGTACCTTCCGGCGACACCGGCGAGGGGTGCAGATTGGCAAGCGCGGAGCGACGGCCGAGGCGCGGAGCGGCGGGCCGGCGTGGGGCGTGGGGTGCTCCGGTCAGGGAGGGGGGTCGGGCTGCCGGAGGGGATCGGGAATGGGGTCGGGGTTGGGTTGCCGGAGGGGATTGGGCTGCCGGAGGGGGGTTCGGGGTTGCCGGAGGGGGGGTCGGGGGGCTGCCAGAGGGGGGGTCGTGGGGCTGCCGGAGCTGGAAGGGATGGGGTCGGGGTCGGGGTCGGGGTCAGGGTCAGGGGTCGGGGGTTTCAGATTGAGAGAGATAGAGAGAAAGGGGAAGAGATGATCTGGACCATCATGATCGGAATGGATGGTCCAGATCATTAGTAAGTGCCCATCAGTAAGAGGCCATGAGTAAGAGTGTATATATATATATATATATATATATATATATATATATATATATATATATATATATATATATATATATATATATATATATATATATATATATATATATATATATATATATATATATATATATATATATAGGGGAGGGATACTCTTACTCATGGCCTCTTACGCATATAGTTACCTATGATCCGGGCCGTCCATTAGATCCCGACGTACGGTTCGGATTAGATGGGGAGTTAAAGCAATGGTGTCCATATTAAATGCCCGTTTTTAAAACCTACATTTAATGCGGATACCATTGCTTTAACTCCCCATCTAATCCAAACCGTACGTCGGGATCTAATTGACGGCCCAGATCATATGTAACTATATGAGTAAGAGGCCATGAGTAAGAGTATCTCTCCCCATATATATATATATATATATATATATATATATATATATATATATATATATATATATATATATATATATATATATATATATATATATATATATATATATATATATATATATATATATATATATATATATATATATATATATATATATATATATATATAGAGAGAGAGAGAGAGAGAGAGAGAGAGAGAGAGAGAGAGAGGAATGTTACAGTGAGCTATAAGCTACGGAAGGAGAAAATGAGCTACGATCATTTTGACCACTCTAGAAGTTTTGGAAATATTTGAAAATTGGTAGGTGTGTTGTCTAGGGTAACATAATCATCCTCACCATTTTTCAAGGAATTCTAAAACTTTTAGGGTCATCAAATAGTAGAAGCTTTATCCATCGTCCGTAGTAACCGTTAATTTTCCTTCTACCATTTTACCACCCTAAAAGTTTTCGAATTCCTTGAAAATTGGTGAGGATGATCATGTTACCATAGACAACACACCCACCAATTTTTACAAAATTCAAAAACTTCTAGGGTGGTCAAAATGATCGTAGCTCATTTTCTCCTTCCGTAGCTCATACCTCACTGTAACATTCATATATATATATATATATATATATATATATATATATATATATATATATATATATATATATATATATATATATATATATATATATATATATATATATATATATATATATATATATATATATATATATATATATATATATATATATATATATATATATATATATATATATATATATATATATATATATATATATATATGATCGGCTGACCTAGCAAATTTTGACCCAGCAATAACCTAGAACCCTTTGATTCACCTAGAGGTTTTAGAATGGATTGATTGTTTTTAGGCATGTTGTCTATGGTATGTTGATCATCTTCACAAAAAAGCAGCCCATCGTAAAACCTCTAGGTGAATCAAATGCGCTATTCAAATCAATGGTTTTCAATTGTTAATTTTAACCGTTGATTTAAAGAGCGCATTTGATGCATCTAGAGGTGTTAGAATGGGCTGATATTTTGTGAGGATGATCAACATACCATAGACAACATCCTACAATAAATCAACACATTCTAAAACCTCTAGGTACATCAAAGGGTGCTTGGTTATTTACTAGGTCAAAATTCGATGGGTCATCCGATCCTGACCCATATATATATATATATATATATATATATATATATATATATATATATATATATATATATATATATAGGGGGCGGGGAACCTGCACCCGAGGTGCAACATCAACGTTGCACCACCCCCTTGTTTTACCTACCTAGAAGTTTTGGAATTGGATGAAATTTGATGAGGGTGTTGTCTAGGGTAAGGTGATCATCCTCACAAATTTTCATCAAATTCCAAATCTTCTAGGGGGGTCAAATGGTCGAAGCAAAATCAGCCGTCCGCAGTCACCGTTAAAATCTGCAGATTTTGCTTCGACCATTTGACCCCATAGAAGTTTTGGAATTTGATGAAAATTTTTGAGGATGACCATCTTACCCTAGACAACACCCTCACCAAATTTAATCCAATTCCAAAACTTCTATGTAGGTAAAACAAGGGGGAGGTGCAGCATTGTTGCTGCACCTCGGGTGCAGGCTCCCCGCCCCCACATATATATATATATATATATATATATATATATATATATATATATATATATATATATATATATATATATATATATATATATATAGAGAGAGAGAGAGAGAGAGAGAGAGAGAGAGAGAGAGAGAGAGAGAGAGAGGAATGTTACAGTGAGCTATGAGCTACAGAAGGAGAAAATAAACTATGATCATTTTAAGCACCCTAGAAGTTTTAAAATTTCATGAAAATTGGTGGGTGTGGTGTCCAGGGTAACAGGATTATCCTTACCAAATTTTAAGGAATTCCAAAACTTCTATAGTAATCAAATGGTAGAAGCAAAATTAATGGTTACTACGGATGGTGGATAAACGTTCTACCGTTTGATGACCCTAAAATTTTGGAATTCCTTGAAAATTTGTGAGGATGATCATGTTACCCTAGACAACACACCCATCAATTTTCACGAAATTCCAAAGCTTCTAGGCTGGTCAAAATTATTGTAGCTCATTTTTTCCTTCCGTAGCTCATATCTCACTGTAACATTCCTCTCTCTCTCTCTCTCTCTGTATATATATATATATATATATATATATATATATATATATATATATATATATATATATATATATATATATATATGAGGGCTGGGTTCCTATGACATGTCATAGGGAGTACCCTATGACATATGGTGAATTAGTAATGCTAGAATGTTTAGAATGTGCTGAATTTTTTTGAGGATGATCACCTTACCTTAGATAGAATGTCTACAAAAAATCAAAGCATTCTAAAACTTGTTGGGGGATCAAATGCTAGAAGCTTTATCAGCCATCCATTTTAACCGTTAAAATGAAAATCATATTCGATGCCTCTAGAAGTTTTAGAATGAGCCGATTTTTTGCGGGGGTCCTATCTAAGATAGGGTGATCATCCTCATAAAAATTCAGAACATTCTAATTATTCTTGGGTTACTAGCTAACTCACCATATGTCATAGGGTACTCCCTATGACATGTCATAGGAACTCATTTCCCTATATATATATATATATATATATATATATATGTATATATATATATATATGTATATATATATATATATGTATATATATATATATGTATATATATATATATATATATGTATATATATATATATATATATATATATGTATATATATATATATATATATATATATATATATATATATATATATATATATATATATATATATATATATATATATATATATATATATATATATATATATATATATATATATATATATATATATATATATATATATATATATATATATATATATATATATATATATATATATATATATATATATATATATAGGGAAATGAGTTCCTATGACATGTCATAGGGAGTACCCTATGACATATGGTGAGTTAGTAACCCTAGAAAATTTAGAATGTTCTGAATTTTTATGAGGATGATCACCCTATCTTAGATAGGACCCTCGCAAAAAATCGGCTCATTCTAAAACTTCTAGATGCATCAAATATGATTTTCAATTTAACGGTTAAAATAGATGGCCGATAAAACTTCTAGCATTTGATGCCCCAACAAGTTTTAGAATGCTTTGATTTTTTGTAGACATTCTATCTAAGGTAAGGTGATCACCCTCAAAAAAATTCAGCACATTCTAAACATTCTAGCATTACTAATTAACCATATGTCATAGGGTACTCCCTATGACATGTCATAGGAACCCAGCCCTCTCTCTCTCTCTCTCTCTCTCTCTCTCTATATATATATATATATATATATATGGGGACGGGGAGCCTGGACCTCAGGTGCAGCGTTCACGCTGCACCCGGATCGGGATAGATGCCACGTGTAACAGCGAATCTGGAAATCAGATCGGATTCCCCGATTTTAATGCCGCACAAAGTCTGGACCGTCCGATCGCCTCGATCCAACGGATCGGATTCCCCCGGACAGTTGTCTCGCTGTTACTATGGCGGCCACAGTAACAGCGAGTTTTGGGCCCGGATGAATCTCGACCGTTGGATCGAGATGATCGGGTGGCTGAAAAAAAGTTCACGGTTACTGTAGTCGCTACAGTAACCGCGATAATGCTTTCAGCTGTCCGATCGCATCGATCCAACGGCTCAAACCAATTTTGCGGTTACTGTAGCGGCTACAGTAATCATGAAATTATTTTGGCCCGTTTGATTCAGTCGATCAGACGGATGAAATTCATCTGGAGCACATAACAGCCCGCCGGTCTTTTTTCAGCCGCCCGATCGTAGGATCCAACGGTCGAGATTTATCCGGGCCCAAAACTCACTGTTACTGTGGCCGCCACAGTAACAGCGAGACAACTGTCCGGGGGAATCCGATCCGTTGGATCGAGATGATCGGACGGTCCAGCCTTTGTGCGGTATTAAAATCGGGGAATCCGATATGATTTCCGGATTTGCTGTTACACGTGACAGCCTTCCCGATCCGGGTGCAGCGTGAACGCTGCACCTGAGGTCTAGGCTCCCCGTCCCCTATATA